>JAEANM010011116.1:0-15439 GCA_017656035.1 Myanophis thanlyinensis
TGCACTGTAGAGAGCATCCTGACGGGCAACATCACAACCTGGTTTGGGAATAGCACTATGCAAAACAGACAAGCACTGCAGAGGGTGATACGCTCAGCTGAGTGCATCATCCGCACCAAGCTCCTCGAGCTGCACTCCATCTACAACAAATGTTGCAGAGGCTTCTGAAGCCCTACAAAATGCCTCTGCAGGCTGGGGTGAGGGAACATATTTGATGGCTGTATTCAATGTATAAGGCGCATCACAATTTTTACCCACTTTTAGGGGGTGGAAAAGTGCGTCTTATACATTAAAAATACGGTATATTTCTTGCAGATAGCTCGTCATTTGCATTCTTTTAGATTAGAGAGTCATTGAGGCCACCAAGGGGAGGGGTTGGTCTGTGTCCTCAGGGTCACAGGAGGAATCCTTTGGTGGCTGCAGAAACAGAGGTTCAGTATTCAGATATCAGCTCCATTCCCACAGCCTGCCAAATAATTTTCCCTCCATGTAAGTCTGCAGACTTGTCCAGCTAATTGGAACATGGAGGAACATGGCTTTGTTTTATGCTGTACTCATCAGATCATTGTATTTGGAATTTTTGGTTTCTTTTGGATTATAGGTCTAAGGTCTTATAAAATCAGAAATGCCTAAATCCTATAAATAAATGCCTTCCCCTTGAACAAATCTTGTCACTATTTGGGTTATTATAAAGCTTTATCATCATAAACATATATGTTATTCTTATAAATTCAGATTTTGTGTTGGAGGAAGTCACAGTTAAATTTTGGAAGGAGGAACTTGCCAGTCAATGCTGAGAATATTTTTTTTGTCATTCTTGTTCATGTGGTCATTCTGTATTTGTACTATTAAAAGAAAATCAGAATAGTATGTGGACATGTAATGTGGACATGGAAACAATGCACATTTCCTAAGTCTTATTCTCAAAAATTAACATGACATACTTTCCTCTGTTTGGTTTGTTTACTCAACATTTTCACTGCAATTTATTTAATAATTTCTGTTTCTCTGTCTCCTTAAATTACTAACTGCAAGGCAAAAGCAAGCAACAAACAAACAAAAAGGGTAAAATTATTTCTTGGTGGGATTAAAAATATGCGACCAAATTCTTCCATCCCTCATCATGAGTTGAACTGATTGTGGTGGGAATATAAATGCAATAAATTATAAATAAACCAGAAAACAAAGCCAGTTAAAAATAATTGTTGGTGTATTGGTTAAGTCTTTTGGAGTTGGAATTTCATGATATTGACAAATGTTGCTTTAAACTGTATTGAAGAACGATGTGAGAGAGTTTAAGATCGGTAATTAAAAAAATATTTTGATTTGAAAAATAAGCTAGATGGCAATAGTCTATAAATAAATTACCTGTGTTTTCTTGATGAGAATTACAGGATGTATGATATATATTTTGTACTTTTAATTTCAGGGAAAGGAAATATTTCACAAATCTGTCCGATCAGCCCAGTTTTATTATATAGATACGTTCATATTGCTGTCCTGTGGAGCAGAATTTTATTTATTAAGATACTATCTTGACACCAGCAAAGACGAGATAAAACGGTATGTAAATATGTAGGATTGTATTTAAAGTAGCATTAACAGTAAATGTAATACTGTGCTGAGGATGTTTTGTTGACATGTGCAAGCCATTCAGTAGTTCTTTAAACCGTATAGAAATACCACTATTAGTGCAAAAATAGTAAAATGTGAGATTTCTTTTGCACTAGCTTTCAGAAACAGAAACATTATTTTATAAAAAATGTGTTATATCTGTTAAGTTTGTACTGATATTAAGTAATCATTATGTATGCTGTAAAATATGTAGTTATTACGTATAACAAATGAAAATTTTGCCATAAATAAAAATAATTGTTAAAATGAAAAATGTCCCAAGAGGGAAGATTGAGTCTGATCAGAATTAGGGGGGGGGGGGGGTGTTTGCATTATATCAGATTTAATTTTAAAACTTTTGTGGAATTATTATTCTTTTTTATTTTTCCTTTCCATTATATTATTTCTAGAGTTATGAATTATGCAAGACTACCTCACTGCAGAAGCATGCATAAGATTGCTGAAGTTTGATAGAATAATTAGTTATAGCTACTATTTTTTTAAGTAAATAGTCATTCTTAAACATAAAAAAAAAACTTTTAAGGTTAAGTTGGTATGATATTGATATATAAATATCAGAAAAGAAAAAAAAATTAAAACTGGCTTTGACTTTTGGATAAAAATATGCTATTTCAAAATAATTTTAAAAATCAGTGCAATAGGTATACTTACACCAGCATTACTAAACAGTATTACCGGTAATTGATTAATAAATTAAAAGAAGTAAAGATATTTCTTTACTGTTTTAACTGAAAAAGAAAAGAATCAGTAATGAAAGAAAATGGGGATGAATGGTTTTATAAACTAAGCCGCTTTGCATTTGACAGATGGAATCATAGTAAAGGGAAAATTAAGAAATAATCTATTACATCATTTATGTAACATCAATTTCCCTCATTTCTTCCACATATGTATCACTGTGCTCTTTCTGTCATTTCTTCTGTCTGGTGAGTCAGGTTTTGGGAAAAAGATGAAATGGAAAAAAATGTGGAACATAGACAGAAACATGAGTAATGTGTTACATCGCCTGTATTAAAGTTATACTTTCTGGGGTGCTTTCAATTGTAATGGCTCATTCACATACCATCATAGTTAGGTGTGGGCTAAATAGCAACAGACTGAACTTCATAGTTTTACTATTGATTTTTGTTCCCTATAATGAGGATTTGAGTGGCTAGGTTCCATAGCATGAAAACAGAGGAACTTGAACTTGCTATGTCCTGCTGCATTCCTGATCCAGACCAAGCAGTTTAGATCTACAATTTGCATTGCAGAATAAAATCAAAATAAATAGCAGTTTTACTGTGTTGCAGATTCCACAATACAGATTCCTGATTTGGAGTTAGATCGTTGATTTAAAAAGAGTTAAAACCCCCTCTTTCCCCTCTGTCAGGTTCAAGAGGCTTGTGCAGGTAATTCATTGAAGGAAAACCCTACCCATTCGTTTTGGCAACTCTGTTGCTATTAAATAAAAATAAAAATGCTGCCTTAAAAGCAAACTCTAGGGGGAAAAAAATCATAGTGTAGGTGGGATGACAATCACATTGGATAAGCTGCGATCCATTCACATCATGTTGGACAGGACCAAGAATATAATAAAAGCGCACAAAGAGTGGAACAGAAGAATTTGACATTTTAACAATCACGCTGAGCTTGCATATATTGTACAGGATCAGCTGAAATTCTTTGTCAATTGTCCCAGTACAAGTCTATGAAAACAATAGTTTTCACTGTGCAGGGAAGGAACTTACTCTAACAATTTTTGCTATTGAGATATATGCATAATTTGTATCTTTTGCAGATCTTTGTTAGATAGAACATATGTATTATTTTCATAGGTTAAAGGAAAAATGTATATGTAACAATACAGTATCTGAGGTGCATTAATGAAAATATGGAAAGCAACAATCTGCAGTTCTTTTTTTTAATGATAACAGAAAGTATATTTTAAGAAAATCTTTACTTTTTTGGCAAAATATTCGGATCTTATATCTCCCCAAAGTAGAAAAGGCAAGAATAAAAAAAAGATGCTTAAACAAAGGGTTTGAAATATGGGTTGGAGTAAATATGGATTTTGTTTTCTCTTTTGCTTCATGACTCTACAAGATATATGTTTATATGATTTATTTCTGCAGATATAGGACAAAGAGTATTTGCAAATCAATACTGAAATTTCCAATGGCGTCTACGATGGAAATTACCAGCCTTTCAGCAGTGAATGATTTCTACTCTTGTATCCTCTTATCATTGTTATCATTATTGTTTTGCAAAAGGCATTAGTTCTTTAATTATAATTCTTTATTGTAATATAGGTGGTCCTCACCTTACAACCACAATTGAGCCCGAATTTTCCATTGCTAAGTGAGACAGTTAAGTGGATTTTGCCCCATTTTATGACCTTCCTTGCTGCATTTGCTGAGTGAACCACTGCAGTTGTGAAGTTAGTAACATGGTTGTTAAGTGACCGTGGCTTCCCCCATTGACTTCGCTTGTCAGAAGGTCACAAAAGGAAATCACTTGACCCCGGGACACTGCAGTCGTCATAAATATGAGTCAGTTGCCAAGCATCTGATCACATGATCTTGGAAATGCTGCAATGGTCATAAGTGTGAAAAATGGTCATGTCACTTTTTTTCAGCACCAGTGTAATTAAATAAACTGCTGTAAGTCGAGGACTAGCTGTAATAAGCAAAACTAAATGAAAAAGGTAATAAAAAGTATTACAATGGAGCCTCTGGTCATGAAAGCCTCTCACACAACCAAATTGGGTGCTGACCAAAAATTTTGCAAACTGGTCACGAACAAACATCTGGTCACGAACAAAAACTCAGATGGCAAACACGGCATGGCCTATTTCCCCTTCCGCGCTGATTTTGTATTCCATGTCGTTTTGGGGGGTTTCTTTGTGCATGCATGTTCAGTCAGTCTCACTTCTGGTCACAACCAAATCGGATGTGACCAAAGTTCTGAAACGAATAACGGTCGTGACTGGAGGTTCTACTGTATATGCTTTCATATTCTGGTAACTATTGTCATGCCTTAGTGACTGAAACCTGGGATCCTGTGGAATCATCTACCTGTATGGTGCTGACTGGAATTCCATGCCACCATCTCTGCCTCCTGTTCTGTTAAAAACTTGATATTCCTATTCTAAGTTATTTAAATGCAGGATATATTTTTCCTGACAAATGAAAGCTTAGAAATATTCACTGCTGTACTTGTAACATGTAATTTATCTAGCAGAGCTTTAACTTACAGAAATTATAGATATTGTATTGGCAGCTGGGAGTAACCGAGCCATAGAAATATTTGACCTCAACGTGGGCTGTAGTGCAGCAGTGATAAGAGATGCTCATTCTAGATCAGTTCACCAGATTTGCCAAAATAAGGTAGGCACAGTATCTGTTTACATCTCCAATATTTTCCAACGTACAAATGAATAAAGTAGACATAAGAACAAACTAATAATTAAATAATTTCAAACTTTGAAAAGGTTCAACTTGATTTATATTTTGAGTGTCTTTATTTTGGTTGGGAAAACGTCTATTACATTAGATGGAAGATCTGGGCAAATAATTCATGTTAGTTTTGCTCCTCTGGATCTGCTTGTGAAGCATTTATAGCCATTCAAGATTCTGCATCTTTGAGGGTAACTTGTGCTATGGATTGGAGAACTGAAGCCACCTTTAATTTTCAGGTTGAATATATGGCATCTTCCACAAAACCTTACAGTATGGAGAGTTCCTATATAGAGGTTTAGGTAACCCAATTGCGTTCTTTCCACCCTAACATACTACTTTTGATTTTCCTCAGTTCTCATTTTAACTACCCTTGAAAATCAATTGGCATTCCATGAGCACTGTATGTATGTATGTATGTATGTTTTATTTTTTTATTTATAAAATTTATTAGCCACCCATCTTACCACAGGGTAATTCTGGGCGACTTAAGAGTGATAAGGAACCAAAAATCCCTACTCATGGTCACTCATACCCCAGTCACTTCACATCTTGACTATTGCAATGCTCTCTACATGGGACTTCCCCTGAAAAGCATCCAGAAGCTCCAGTTAGTGCAAAATGCAGAGGCCTGCATGGTTTTGTGTAGACTTTGGTGTGTGCACATGTATCACCACTCCTGCGGGAACGGCATTGGTTGCCAATTTGCTTCCAGGTACAGTTCAGGGTCCTAGTTGTCACTTTTAAAGCCCTTCATGGCTTGGGACCAGGTTATCTGAAGAACCTTCTTTTGCTGGTCACATCTACCCAACACAGTAGAGCAGGGAGAAAAGAACTTTTGTGGGTCCTGTCCCCTAAGGAGATACATCTGGCGGGACCCAGAAGAAGGGCCTTCAATGTGGTGGCTTCCTCTCTCTGGAACATTATCCCCTCAGAGATTTGACTGGGCCCCACTCTAACACTCTTCCAGAAGGCCCTGAAGACTTGGTTTTGCCAGCGGGCCAGAGTAGGATGGAGCCCATTAAATGGCTAGTATGAATTTGAGTGGTCATGGAGTAGGGGTGGGTGAGGGGTTATTGTTTTATTATTTTATTATTTTTTATTTCTTTTATGTGGTGTTTTCATATCCTTGTAAGCCATCTTGAGTCGCCGTGTGTGAGCAGACGGCAATATAAATTTTCTAAATCAATAAAAATGTATTTATACATGTACATTAAAACATAAATTAAAACCAAATGTTAAAATCTAATCACGTGGGGAGGGTGGGGGAAGAGTGGAAAGAGATGGCATCTGTTGTTACTTGATAGCCACCTCAACCATGCTGGATATATTGATTATTCATTGAAATGATTATATTGTCCTATTCTCCCTCCCTATTTCCCCTTTCTTTTGTAAATGAATGTTTGTTTTGTGCTTATGGAAATCATAAGGTCTCTGCTGTTTTTCAGTATGCATGTTTGGGGCTGTGTGGTTATATGGAATGTAGATATGCATTCAATATTATTGCCTAAATTATACTCTGAATATTGCAATCCTACCAAATGCTGTTCAGTGTTGTTCAACTCAGTTATTTGACATATGTTTTGTTAAATGTTTTGTCTTCATGAATACTCCAAAGCAAAAGATGTACACAACGTTGTGGTATGTTTGACACATAGCGTGTTTTTTTAAATTTGTTTTGGAATATTATGAATTAAAGCAGGAAAGTTTCAATATATGCTGTATTTTTGATCCAGAGAGTCTGTTGCTTCATGCTGAGGTACCATAAGTTTGTGCACCATTATTTTTCATAAAAAACACCCATATAGCATGTTTGAAATTCCAGTGAGTTGCAAAAGCTACTGCCTGCTGTTCTTATTAGCATACTAGGGATTTTAGAAAGAAGCTCTGTTACACAGATGTAACTAGAAAACTACAGATCCACCAGTGAGTTCTACCCTGTCTTTAGTTTTCCTGAAATATTAGATAAATTATTTTATGCTTCATTGGTAAATGTATTGCTTTAGTATGTTTCTTGAATTTGCTCACTGATTTGCACGCTAGTCTTCAACACTATTGTTAGGAGGCAGGTGCTTTTGGTTTCAATTATATATCTATTTCCAAGTATTCAAGCTTAGTTCAATTATTAAGAAAATTAAGAAAAAAAATTCAAATTGCTTCATAATTTAGACTTGGGTTTTTTTAACTGTAAACTACATCATAATCTTAGATATTTGTCACAGAAAAAATGATAGTGTCATTACCATAATAGATCATGTTTCTGTCAGATGAAGGGAAGTAAGTCTTTAAACAATAGCAATAGCACTTATATACCGCTTTATAGTGCTTTACAGCCCTCTCTAAGCGGTTTTACAGAGTCAGCATATTGCCCCCAACAATTTGGGTCCTCATTTTACCCACCTCAGAAGGATGGAAGGCTGAATCAATCTTGAGTCTGGTGAGATTTGAACTGGCAGTCAGCAGAAGAACTGCAGTACTGCACTCCAACCACTGTACCACCGAAGCTCATACTTTCAATCCTATGTGCTAATTTATTCCACGTTAGTACAATGCACGTTTAGACAGTATGACATTGTACATTAAATATGATTTGGGAAGATGCGTAACAGAACCACTGATTTCCCTTGTGGTAAAACTTTATTAGGAGACATTCATTTTTATACATGTGGATGATTGTTCTTAAGTTTTCCATCCCATGAATTTTATGTTCAGCAAATGTATGCTTCCTTTTCTAATATATGCATATAAAATTTAACCACTATTCCAGACTATTCAAGGACATGAGTTTTTTGCTGTCAACTAGTAAATTGTAAATATGAACACACACATATCATGTTTGTATACTTGTAGTAACATTTTATATATTTATGGAATCACACTAAATATAATCAATACTTAGATAGTGGGATGGTGTTGAGTTCAATTCAATCCTTTATTGTCAATGCATAACATGTGTGCAGCGAAATTGAATGTTCCAGTAAGTTCTAGTAAGTATATGGGTCAATCAACATTGGATCAGATCTAGGGTCATTGGCATTTATGCAGAAGACTGCCTTTAAAATCTTAATTATGGTTTCAGTGTTCTGTGAATCTGTGATATAAGGAAACCTATAAGTAATGATTTTCATGACTTAATCTCAAATCATGATTTGTGACTCCACAATATAAATCTGAAATTGTGCCCTAATCTGCCACTTTACAAACTAGATTACAAGAGATTACAAACAGAAGCTTGAAAGATAAGGATTTACTAATCACTGATACTATTCCCATTCAAAATATTTGTACTCCATGTACTCCAGAAATGTGCTGATTTAGATACTTTTGAAGCTTGAGTGGTAAATAAATAAAAACAAAAGCAACCAAATGCTTCTAATGATTTTAATTTTTGTAGAGTAGATGTAATGTGACTTCTTAAATATATTAGCAAAACATATCGTTTGATATATATATATATATATATTTGATTTAAAATCCCAAAGGAAAAAATATACAATTTTATCACTTACAGAATTGCCACTTAACTAAAATAAAAGATAGTAGAAGAAAGGTATGTTGAATTAATTTTAAAGACTGAGATGAAAGAATAAGGAAAGGGTAGTGTCTAAAATGACAAGATCCATTTAGCTTAAGACTTTGTCTGCAAAACAAGGACATTCTGGTGCACAGATGCACCATCAATATCAGATAGCAGATGTAAATATTCTATATAGATGAAGGAATTCTAGAAAACCAGCTAAAGTGAACCATACGACACCAGATTTTTTGAATTATTTAATTGATGTTGCTCTGATTGTATTACACAAGGATTACAGAGCTTTTGTATTAGATCATGGTAAAGAAAAAGGTATTTGCAAACATTGCAACCTACCCTCTCAACAATCAAAGGCTAATTTAGACAATATATATTAAACCATACGTTTTGCCTATAGCATGAACCAGACTTTGGACTAGAAGTTGTACAGGTGAAATTTTGTATTCAGTTGCTTATCTACCAAATCTTTTAATTTTAGGCTATAGACATTAACACTAAATTGCTTTGGCAATATGTGCCAGTAATTTAAGGAATACAGACACACTGGGATATTATCTGATTTATCCCTTACCAAGCTGTTAAGCTCATTAGTCAGGCTGCAGCCATCCATCCATCTTGAATGTCTTTTTTGTTGTAGCATTGAAACAGTTCCTTAAAATGACTTTAGCATAGTTTTTTATGTTGTTTTATGAGACTGGTCTGTTACAACACTTAACTGTACTAAACTCTACAAGTATCATTTGTTATATGTTGGCCCTTTCCTCTGTTTTATTTCCCACTGTCAGCAGAATGACTTCAAGTTAGTTAAGCAGAGTTCAGTTTGAAATTTGTGGACATACATTCACATGGGGAATGAAATAGGTCTTATTTTCATGAAAAATGGAATATTACAATCCTAAATCAACCTTTTCAACTTATTATTCAACCTTTAAGTAAAATGCTGGCAGCAAAACACCATGGCTGTATTAAGCAAATACCTCTGGGAAAATTTAGGAAGAGATGCTGTTAGAGGTAGAAAATGAAGGTGCAATCCAGCAGATGCACATACTATTATATAAGAGGATATTTGAAATACATACACACAAACATACACACAATTAACAATTTGTAAGGCTAACAAATTGATAATCTTATATAATTTCCCTTTATGTTAGTTTATATTTTATTGTTTTTTTGAAATTAGATTTTCAAAAATAATAGAATATAAACTAATATGAATGGAAATTACATAAAATTACCAAATTGTTAGCCTTAAAAATTGTTAATCTTATACGTAGTATAAATGGAGTTTTTTCCTGTTATGCTACTGCCACATATAAAATCCAAAACTATTTTGTTCTTAAAACAGTTACTGTAATCCAGCTTCAGGTGGAGTGCATTCTTAAGCCTCATAAGGTTGCCTCTGAGTATGAAGGGCACAAGACTTGTTTATTATACAATTAGTTATGTTTTTCCCCCTATGGTACACTGATATCATTTCAAGCTCAGTTTTAAGCCAAATGTAGCTGACAGACCAAGGAAGCAAGAAATGCACAGATTTTAGAAATGCATTTTTAATTTTATCTCTGATACATGTGGAACTTGGAAACTGTTCGTGGAATTTCCCAGCTTCATTTAACAGAGAGTTAATTAATGTGGAGTCTCTTTGAATACATCATACTTTTGTTTAATTTTTCTTCTGTCTGGACTGTGTTGCCATTTGTGAGATAAATTGTCAGCTGACTTGTCTGTTGCTTTTACATTGTTTTCTTTCCTAGCCTCCTTGTTATTTCTCACACCCAATAAGGTGTATTAACCTAGTGTGTATAGTCAGCATTTGGGGTTCAGTTCAGGGCTAGTGGAAAATTAAGGGCTTTATCTAGCTTTAAGAACACACATTCTGCTTACATAGTGGCACTTCATATTTTTCTTCCTGCCCACATTTACCCCAAATCATCACTGACGGGTGTTGTAATCTTCTGAAGAAGATCATGATATGGGATTGAATAATTTCTGGCAGAACAGTATCAGAATAATGCCAATGGATTTCTGTTTAATAAAAATAAGAAATATGCTGTTCTTAAGATTCAATTTATAGTTGGACTTGACTGAAATGCTACTTTTGTAAACCCTCTCGTCTAGAGAGATAGTGTTCAGGATGCCAGAACTTTCAGAAAGAACCACCACATAGATTCCTGTGCCTGGCTCTTTGGCTAATAAAGTTAATGAGACATCTATTGTCTACTGGACTACACAATGACCTTTGAATCAGAGCTTTGGATGAGAGACAAAGACATTTTTAATACAATCCAGCTAGCCTAAACAGGATTATAAATCCACTGTTTCCATTTCTTAGCCTAGCATTAGCCACAAGGTACTCTGTGTAAAGTTCCGTAATAAATATATTTCCAAAACTATGTTTCTTGGATGCTTTTTGATCATCCCCAGACCTCAAAAATGTTCCAGCTTCTTTTGAATGCAAGTGATTATTGACAATTTATCTCAGAGTTCTGCTGTAATTGTATTGTTTAAAACACATTTAATCTCATTTTAACAAGGGATTGGCCAATTTTGTAGATGCCGTGTGCTCTTATATAATCTCACATGATGACCCAGAAACTTGTACACTTTTTTTTAAAAAAGGGGGGAACCCAGTTCTTAGAAGATCATTAAATCTTACCTTCCATGATTTCATGCAAAACAGGAAAGTCTGTTGACAAATTTGGCTTTCTCATACAAGAATTTGTGAGATTTCACAGAATCATGGAAACATCATAAAATTGGGTTTGGTCACCTGTTGACCTACTTAATGACCATCACAGCTAAGTATAATTATAGTTATAAGTCCAGGTCTATTGGTAATTTTTTTAGTTTCTTATTATTAATATCTTTATTTGATGGTTTAAAACATTAACATACAAATGCCTTTTTAAAAAAAAGGGTTTTGTATATATTACAATCCTTTTTGACAGTACATACATATTTATTGGTAATGTAATAGTCCAGGACTATCTGTAATTTAATTTGTCTTTCTGCCTTTCTTTCAGCACAGTACCATCAGCATCCCCCATTTTGGTCTTATTTTAAATGATGAAAAAAAGGAATGAAATGTTATAAATAAGCAAATAATAACCTGGTCTTTCAATGGTTGCTTAATACTTCAAATATTTATATGATTCCTTTTAATCATAAAAGGATTAGAAAAGCAGTTGATTTCTAATAAAGATTTATCTTAAATGAAAAAGATTGTAAAATAGTTTGAAACATACTTAGAAAAAAGTTGATTTTCATTCAACTACAAAGTAAAATTGTCTCCAAAGAAGAGACATAGATGCCTATAAAGGAACTTTCCATAATTCCAGAATTATAGTTGACTCATCTTGCTGATGAAAATTTATTTCAATTCTCAAAAGAATGGCTGCCAAAAGACAAATTCAGAAGAACCTAAAGCTTTAAGATGGTCATTGATGTAGAAAAAGAAGCTGTTTTATAAAGCAATTTCCTTTGGGTCAAAAATAGATTTTTACTTTCCTAGAGTTGCACTTTGAATAAAATCAATAGGAATTCATATGATTTATAAATGCATTCTGATTTTAAAGTGATATTTAATTGGCCATTGTTTAATTATTTTAATTGCTTTTAATTGTATTGTTGTATTGATATTTGTTTTTTATTGGCTGTGAACCGCCCCGAGTTCTGCGGGAGAGGGGGCGGTATATAAATTAAATTAATAAATAAATAAACTAAACTATAATAACAATATAAGCATCAATGACCAGAAACAGTACCATAAAAGTTATATTTAATGATTTTCTGAATGGCTATATGACATTTGCATTGAAGAAAAATCTAATCCTTTGTCAGTATTGGTTTTTATTATTTTATTTATTATTACATGTTCTTCTATGGAGTTTCAATAGTGGAAATGTTTTCTAAACTATACATTCTACTGTAATTTTAAACTAATGTTTTTTTTCCTTGCAGGGATCATCTTTTAGCTGTCAGCCACATGAAGCTTATAATCTCTTTTTAACAGCAGCCATTGGTGATGGCATCAAACTTTGGGATTTGAGAACATTGAGGTAACAGCTAGTCACTTTGCTGTTTGCCATGTTTCCTTTGATAATTCTTTATTACACTTTAAAAGTGCTTTTTAATATTTTTTTATTTCACAGTGATTTCTTTGAAATATTTGATATTTGGTATACTGGATGTTTAGTTATAGAACTTCTGCATGATTTGATGAAGTTTGGTTAGTCCAGCTTTGAAACAGCTGCCTAGAACATCTCAGAAATAAGGCAACATATAAATATTTCTGAAAATAAGTGTTTGCTTGTTTAATTTATCCCCAGGCATAAATTATTTTATGGTTTCTGTTAGATACTAGTATCATACAATTTAGGGAGCACAGAATTGCAAAAAATGATTGTGGGGTGATATAAAAGTCAAAATGTTTACTCTGTGGCATTTTGTCTTCCTCAAATGCTCTTGTGCTTTGGAGACACAGCTTCCTGAACACAGCATTCAAACAACCAATAAAGATTTTATGGTTATTTAGGCACATGGTGACAGTTTACATCAGGCATGTCAAACATGCGGCCCATTGCAAGTGCCCCTGTGGCCTGCACAGATGAAGTTTTACACGCCACCTTGGATCCTTCTTGAGCAGAAAGGCGGGGTAAAATATTTTAAATCAATAAATAAAATTAAGTAAGTGAGTAAACAGGAAGGAGAATTCTACACACTGTCCTGAGTTCACTGTTGAAGGCAGTCTAGACATGTAACAAATAAGTAAAAAAGCTTCCAAGGCTCCCCGGGCAAGTTTCAAAAGAAACACCTCTTCCCTGGAGCGACAGCAACTCCTCCTTAGCCTGGTCAGAGGAGCCGGTCGGGCAAGGCCGGTGATATAATCTCACCCGTGCCGCTGCTGCCATCCTGCTGTCCCAAGAGCAAGATGGGTCGCCCTCCGAGCTGCCAAGGGTGAGCTCAGCAACTGTGGCCCAGTTGAAGAGAATGCGGCTTCATCATAACTCAAATGTCACAATATGGCCCTCAGAGGACTCTGAGTTTGACATGCCTGGTCTGCATTTGTCCCTGCATGAGATTAAACTGGGAAAAACTATGGAGAATATTCCATAGGTTCCTTAGTTTAAACATATTCTCACCAACAAAATCTAAATATTGCTGTATTCAAGCATAACTTAGTCATGTGATGAAGTGCCAGTGACTGGAAAAAAACTCATAAAAGCTTGGGGAAAAGACAATTATAAAAGAAGCGATTTCATCAGGAGGAGAGATGGGTATGTGCCACATAAGTCAGACAAGTGTAAATACAGGGAAAAACTGATGTATCCCAATTGTCAGAATTCCATGACCACTTTACTTAAGGATTAACGATTTGTTGCATACAGTTTTGCATTGTGCCTGTTGAGGTAAATTATAATATACAAAAACATGTGCAATGCATTTCTTCCTCTGAGACACCACAGGATTTTTGTTGATTATAACTAAATATGCAAGTTTGTATTATTTATGATTATAATATAACTACCTATAAATTGATTCTTGATTCTGGTTTTGTTGTTATGAATGAAATGGCTTTATGTTACTCCTCCCCCCCCCAAAAAAAAAAATCAAGAGACTTTTTTTTAATTGCAATGAACTTAACAAACTGGAATGCACTTTTTATCCTTAAAAAGTGTTCAATTGTCTGAACTGAAAAACATTTAAATATAGGGTTACAAACTACAGAAGCAGCACACATGGGAGATCTTTGTAAATCATTAAATGTCCAAGTCAAATGTTTTGGAAAAAAATTAGTCTGAAAGAAGTTGGAGGCAACTCTATATAAAAAAACAAAAACCCAGCAACAGAATCTTACCTTTTAAATAGGAATTAGCATATTTTTTAAAATAATAATGGCTTATAACTCCTAGCAAATGTCTAAATATAGTAAAATGAAATATGTGGGATAAAAGGTTAACTGTATTATATGCTTATGTTTTTTCTATCAATTGGTTTGACTACTATTCATGAAAGTTAATTTTTTTAGCAGGTTACTTACTTGCTGTCTCTGTTTAAAACATTAATTTAAGATTTGAGGGGGTTTGATAAAACAGTTAAAAATGCTACATGTGTAATTCATCTATATTGTAATCTTAAATTATATAGTATAATATGCTATATTGTTGGTTACTTCTACAGTATTTGATTTCCCCCCTCCTTTTTCTTCCTTCTATTTATATTTCCTCTAGTTTGTATTGTCTGTCAGTGCTGTTGACTGGTTTCATTTAACACCATAGTAGTGTGCTATGCTTTCAGTTGCAGTTGACTTTGTGGGCCTGATATTATAGATGGTGTTCTCCATTTTGGCTCCTAATACTAAGCTAGTAAAACAAATTAGTGGAAATTTGAAAATCTGAATTCCAAATTATGTAGGCATACTTTATATAAAAAAATAGTATTCACCAACACCTACCGTACTCTGTTTATGGAAGTATACCACAGTCCTTGGATCAAAAGTTCTAGTAATGAAGCTGTAAAATGTTTCAAAATATTCTATCAGAGGAAACAGCAATTGCTTGTGTGCAAATTTAGGAAGCTTATATATAATAAGAGAAATAAGAATGTTTTCCTTTTTTCTCATCCATGGTGGTCAAATGTATGGTCCCTTGGATTTTCCTGCCTAGTTTCGTATCTGTACTAAAAGCTGTCTCACAAATTAACAGAATTATCTGAAGAAGATAACAATCTTTAATGCCAATGACTTTTCCGTTATTCAAATTTCAAATTCAAATTCAAATTTTATTTGTCACATGCACAATCATACATGGTACAATATGCAGTGAAATGC
>JAEANM010011117.1:0-15437 GCA_017656035.1 Myanophis thanlyinensis
TCCTCAATGGAAGGCAGGTTGGTAGTAATTGTTTTTTCTGCAGTTCTGATTATCCTCTGTAGTCTGTGTCTGTCTTGCTGAGTTGCAGAACCAAACCAGTCAGTTATAGAGGTGTAGATGACCGACTCAGTAATTCCTCTGTAGAACTGGATCAGCAGTTCCTTGGGCAGTTTAAGCTTTCTAAGTTTGCGCAGAAAGAAAAGAGGATGATCACAATAGTAAGGTAGATGGACTTGGTTACAGTGGCAATGGATGTAAAGTTGAAAGGCCAGGTGAAGAATACAGTGTCATGGATTTAATGGTTGCTAGAGTCAAAAATGACTTGATGGCACAGAAACAAAAAAACGCACAGCAGTGTATCTATTAGATCTTCAGAGGAGAATGTTGGACAGAATTAAGCATAGTGGGATGATCTTCTTCTAGCTGTTCCCATTAGGGTTTGCCACTGCAAATCATCTTATCGGGATGATAAGTCTGGAATAACACTAGCCTGATCTTCTGCACAGGATTAGAGCAATTCTGAGCCCCTGTTACTGTACTTGAGAACAATTTATATTCCCAGTGTGGTCATTAAAGTAGCAAGTGGAGGCAGCCCAGGTGTATTCTAGCTTCTTAATACCTTTCTCTCCTTATCTGTTAATGACTATAATTGAAGGAGGATCTCAAAGGAAGGAGCTATTTTGAAAATACTAATTGAGTTTGTCTAACACTTAATATGGCACTGCCATCTGTTTTGCTACTATTCTCTTTCCTGCAATCAAAGCTGGGAGTTCTGTAGCTGCTGTTCCCCAAAAAACAACTGCTCAATCACACATTGGCTAAGCCTCGTCTAATTGCAGGGATCATCTGATAAGAATCCAGAACTTACCTCCGCAAACATTTAAGGTTTACTGCTTTTGCTTTGTCAGGATGGCAAAGTTATGCTCCCCTTTTCTCCCCTTACAGTGGTCTCCCAATTAGGTGATGATTGGCTTAAGAGAAATTGGATTTGTTAATGGGCAGGTGATTTGTTCTCTGCTCTCAATGTCTATTGCACACCTCAAATTATAAGAAATTAGCATTGGATGATATTTTCTAAAAATTATCTGTTTACTATTTCTGTAAGATCTAATGGCTTAGATCTTTTGATTTTTAAAGACTTGGACTGATTATCAATTTTTTTGTGAGCACTTTTATAAATACTTTATGTATTTATAGATTTTTCTAAATTTTTAATTTTAGAGTGATGTGTAGTTCTGTGTCCTGCTCTTTTTTTTTTAATCTATGTTGTTTGATGTAGCACCTTGGTCCTGGGGAAATGTTTCGTTTCACTGTGTACTGTACTATATATTGTTGAAATGACAGTAAAGCTGACTTGACTTGACTTGCCTAGATTTTTAAGCTGATGATTTAACATTTAAAATTTTAAATACCTTAAAACCTAATTATTGGAGAGACTGCTTCTTACTGTGAACCTATAGGGATGCTAAGATCTCTACAGATTCATAATACAGGAGAGGCCAGTATAAGGATTCCATTACAGGAGACGTTTATTGGTTAGATATACATGAAAGTGCCTTTTCCTTGGTCATTTCTACAGTGGGTTGTGTTCTTCTGGAAACTGCATTTAAAGAACTTGAGTCCATCTCTCTATCCTCTAGCCTTCTGAATTGCTTTAATGATTTTTGTATTAGTTATTTATATTGAATTTAGATTTCATTAAATATCCATTCATTTAGATTTCATTAAATATCCATTTCTTTTCTGCAGGTGAGAATCCCAAGTATTGATTTTACTTTCACCTTTAACAGACACTTTGTGTAATTGTGTCATTTAGCAGCATGGTGTAGTAGTGTATGTAGTGTTGAGTTAACTCTGGTGTTAACTAATCTTAGGGGTTGTGAGAAAAATGGGTGCAGTGCCTTGAACTGAAGGAAAGATAGAATATATATCTAAAAAACTAACTTTTAAATATAATTTGATGTAAGATGTTTAAGCTCCTTAGGTGGAAAGGCAAGATACACATTTAATAATAGAAATAAAATGATTGTAAGGAAGCAGTTTGCATTGTAGTTATTACTATAATGCATCTATCCTATTTTTTTTTTTACTGTGAGCTCAAGGCAGCATCGATAGGAGACTTCCCTGATATATTCCAGCAACCAGTGTTGTGAGTTAAATGGGATTAATGGAGAGTGGTTGATCCAAGATCAACCACTGAATTCCACTGCTGAGCAAAGATTGATCTTAATTCTCTCTGGTCCCAGGCCAACATACAGCCCCCAGTGAATAAAGACTATATTCCTTCCCACACCATTTGCAACTTCTGAAAACACAACAATAATAACAAATAACATTGAAAAAGAAGAACTAGGAAAATTAGCAGTTGACTTTTTTTTCCATCTGTCACATTGTCCAGTCCAAAGCGTCGTATTATATTTCCATGACTGAATGTCTTTTGAGATCTAAACTACTTGAATTGTACAATGTATAGGGAATGATTTCTGTGAGCTATTTTTGCTGCAGAGGTGAGATATTAACAATTCCTGTGGATTGTATGACTGGGATTACCATAAGTGACTGCAAAAATCTGGAGGACTGCTAGAGGGTGGCAGAGAGCTACAGAAATTTCTCAGTCTGCACATAATTAACTGCAATTAGTTTATATAGTGAGAAGTTTCCTATGATGAAAGTCCTGGGGTAAATGCTTGATTTTTGATTGGTACATGGCATGACAGCTGATTGAGTCCCGTGTTCAAAGTATTTGTATGTTAAAGGCAGTTGCAGACTATACAATTAAAATGATATTTTTGGATTAATTTGCTTTAGCAATATACACCAGAGTTTGCCCTTCTCTTTTACTGGCAGAAGAACAGGCCTAGATTGTCAGCTTTAAATTTGTTAATTGCAAAATAAATTTTTCTCCCAAAGGTTGCATCATTTGAGACAATTTTGATGGGTTTCAAGTTGAAGCGTCCTCATTCTATAGTATTTTTCTCATTCTTGTCTATTTGTCTGCCTTTTCCTTTGTTTGAGATGACATGGGCAATCACATGGTTTTTTTTATGACAGACCTCTGATGTTAATGGAATCCGGTATATGGTACTGTTTAGCAATATTCTCACAAAGCTATGTAGGATTATCCTGCCAATCAAACTAAAAGGTGATCAGGACAAATGAGGCCAAGGACAGTAATGGAGTTTGAAGGGATTGAGCATCATTAAAATATTAATGGGTTTGCAATGAGAGTTGAACATTACCGAAAATGGTAGTTATATTTCCAAATTCATGGAAATGAAAGCAAATTGAGTAAGGAGCTTCTGTTCAGTCTATAAAGTGAGCAGCATGAGAATGAGGTAAAATAGAAGCAGGCATTTCTTCACCAAAACCTTAAAATCACCTTCCCAACTTAGACCCATCCAGGTACCTTGACTTTTTTAATGTATTTTTATTTATTTATTTATTCAATTTATATACCGCCTCTCTCCCAAGTAGGGACTCGGGGCGGTGTACAACCAACTAAAACAGAAGCAATACAATAAATAACAATTAAAACAAAATTAAAAGAATTAAACTGGGATATGGTTGATTCTGCCAAATTTAAAAATTATGAATTATAAAATTAAAAACCGATTAATTTTAAACCGCAAATAATTGATGCTAGGCCAGACCGGCCTGTTGGAACCAAAATGTCTTTAATGCGCACCGGAAGGTCCGCAGGTCTGTGATGGTCCGGATCTTCGGGGGAAATTCGTTCCAAAGGGAGGGTACCCCCACAGAGAAGGCTCGAACCCTTGGGGCTGCTAGATGACAACGTCCAGGCAATGGCACTTTTTCCTTAATATTTGGCCATTGGCATCCAAAACAGACACGTTGGGAATTAGTCAACATACCTGGCAGACACTTGATTTAAGAAAGCTATTTTAGAATATAATTGCTGAATACATATCCAAGATCTGGAATTGATTTTTTTACATGTTAATCTAGTTTTTCTGCCCATATGGATGAATTTTAGTACTGTCATCATGCCCTTTGTATTGCTTGTTGCACATTGAGATAATTTTGTGGAAAGATGAAGCTGTTTTGGGCAATGTAATCCAAACTTTGTCAAATTGTGCCTTTCAGAGGTATGGCTGTTCTCCGTGCAGAATTTCTAACACCAGGCAAAAGGTGCCAGCTTAAAGTTCATTGCTACCTACTCTGAGAAGGAGCAGCTGATGAAGATTTTAAATATATACCCTCTGCCTTTTTGTTTGTAAAAATACTTATGTCAGGTTTGTTATAATGACTTCTTTTTAGTCCTGCTACCCGCCATGATGTTAAACTGGGAACCCTTTTGCACACTGGTTCATGAGCTCAATATGGAATAATGAGCTGTTCCCCATTTTCCTAGGTCAGTATTTCCTTTATTTGCTCTTGGGGGAACCAGGGGTGTGTGTGCAAGAAGTTTCCATCATTCCTTTTTGCACATGCAGTTTGACATGAGACAATTTGAGGTGAAAAGAGATAACAGCAAGCTGAGCCTCTAGTTTGGTGGAATCATCTTAGTAATTGTGATTTACAAAGATTCTGAACTAGTGTTCATCCTTTTGTCAGTGTTGACTAATGGACACAAAAAAAGCCCAAAGAATGGACAATACAACAGTGCACTGTGAAAACCTCAGCAAGTCCTTTTTAATCTTGTAATAAATCAGCTTCTGTTGCAAAGATAATAATGCATTAGACACCCCTGCTCTGTGAATGCTGCTTATGCTCTCTGCCTAGCAGAAGTGATTGCTTTAACATGGTCATATATTGTGAAAACAATTCCCACAGTGATATTTTTCACTTCGCCTTCAGTAATTGTACTATTGATATGTGGTGCCTTTTTTTAAAAAAATTGCTGTTTGTTTATGTACTATTCATAGCCAGGTATTTCTGAGTGCTTGGGTTAAAGCCAAGTTTGCCCTATCGACTAGAGAATATGCCAGCCTGGGAGTTTCCCACGCCGTTAGTTCACGGAATAAAAATGAAATGGAAAGATTAAGACTTCAGAAATACAGGGTGTGGCAAAGATCCTGATATACAGCTGACTTAGTTTTTAGGACTCTAAATTTTGTGTCAAAGAAGGGCTTAGTTTAGACCAGATTGCTAAATTTGATGTAATGAAACAGAAACAAATTGTTCTTTTAGCCCAGGCTCAACTCCAGGGAAAGACATTATCCAGCAAATTAAATTAAGTAAATCCTGGCTCGTGAAACCAGTGTGTGTGTGTGTATACACAAAGAAACGAATGTGATTGTGGGTTAGAAGCTATGATAGAAAGACAGAAAGGAAGATGTGGAGTAGAAAAGGAAAACAGAAGGATGTGGCTTCTTTAAATCCAAGAAATCATAGTTGGAAAGTACAATCAGTTTGCAAAAGAAAACAGTTTACACACTCCCCTTCTATAAATAATGTCAAAAACTGTCTTTCTTATTCCTCAATTTAACTTTCCCAGGATTTGTCCTGGGTTAAATAGATAACAGAATTGGAAGGGAGGTCTTCTAATCCAACCCTGTACTCAAGCAGGAGTCCCAAAGCCCCCCAGTGATAAAATGGCAAACTGGCCAATTGGTTATCCGCCAGTCCTTTTGGCCCTTCTCCATCCTGTTAGTAAGCCACCCTAATGTGTTTCTGCCTATTTTCTGTTCAGATGCTCTGCTTCCAAGCAAAGTAGTAGGCTGCAAACAGTAGCCTTTTTTGTTTTGTTTTCTGGTTGGGGAAGTAAATAGAGGATCAACCTCTGAGAAAAGTAAGTATATAAGTCAGTGGTGGCGAACCTTTTACTTACCGAGTGCCAAAAAGTACATGCTTTGCGTGCGGCTCCTCCACATGCGCTGCATGTGCAACCACACCATCTGCACAAGCATGCAGCTTTTGCACGTGCAGTACACACAAGCTGCACACAGGCACTCACCCACACATGAGCAATCATGTGTGCATGCGCAGGAGAGCTCCGAAAACCAGCTAGATTTCCTGCTGTAACCAGCACGTGCACAGCAGAGGCCTGAAGACCAGCTGGGTGTCTACAATTGTGCATTCATGCATGTGTAATCACATGTGCATGCTCAGCTGGAGGTGAGTTGGCCAACAGCTTGTGTGCCCAGCAAGATGGCTCCGCGTGCCACCTGTGTCACCCGTGCCATAGGTTCGTTGTCATGGATATAGGTGAAGGAAGGCAGGAAGGCAGGCAGGCTACTTGGGCTGGAGTCTTGTAGCACGGCAGCTTTCCTTAAGCTTAAAATTGCAAAGACTTTTAAATCAGGCGGAAACCTGGTGGCCCCAGTGAAGTTGCCATGCATATGAGTCTCCACAGATGTCCCCTTGCCTACTGGAATTCGAGAGCATCTAGAAGGGACTTTCTGAAATGGAGCTAAGATGCTTCTTGAACTTCTGCAAATAGATGCTCTGAGTTGACTGGCTTCAAAAAAAGAGTCTGGAGACCTTAAGTACTCATTTTAACAACAGCTCATACTAAAATTAGATGAGAGAAAGACAGGCAATTTGCAAACAAAATATATCTCTGTTTGTATAGCTAATCTAAAATGGCTATCAGGTCTGACCAAATAGTTGCTCGGGATTACATTTTGCTCAGTAAAAAGCATTTCCAAATTTAGCCAACATGCATTGATATGTTGTTTCTAAAAACTTTGAGGTCCATTCCTTGATACTATAGAAAATACATTTGTTGGCTGAACATTGTATATAACAGTGTACATTCTTTCCTAACAATCACCACCCTCATTAATCATAAGTCACATTCAGACATCAATATAAATCACGTTTTATGGTGGCCTTGCCCTCTCTATCTGTTTTGCAAGCTGAGAATGTTGGGAACTTTAGTCCCAACATGTCTAGATGAAACCAGGCTATGATGTCTTGGTTTGCCATTTATCTCTACCCATTTTGCTTGGTAAAATCAGAAATTTGTTTCCAATTTATTTAACCACAGGTTGTTGAAATAAGTTAATATTATCCGTTGATTATAAATAGTTGCCAACAAATTATGAGAAAAGGAGTTAATGAGGGCTTGTAAATTCTGTTTTGTGGTTGAAGGGGTGTGCACAAACCTTCAAAATATTTTTGAAATAAATACTTACTTGGGAGTTGGAACAAATACACAAAGTTAATAGTGTCATAAAATGCTTGAAAGGAAAGCAGATAACCGCTTGAAAAAATTTAATGTTACATAAAATTATCATAGAACTGGACTCTGGTCAATGTTTTCTTTTTTTAAGAAATAAGTGGAAAAAAGGAGATTCTCCAAAGCTCTTCTGAAGGGGAAAAATATAAGTAACTGTAAACCTTTGTAAAACATGGATAAGGTAGCTTCTCGTCTATTCTTAACTGTGCCTTTAGCTGCATAATTATAGTTCAAAGTCCAGGGGGGTTAATTGCTCTTTACAAAGCTAACATGACAATTTAGACGTGGAGTGGAATATGAGTTTCTCACCGATACTTTGTGCATGGCTAGCTGGTTCAGTGTAGAGCTGAAATTTGACGATTCAAAAGCAGTATTTCCTATTCCTTGCAACTACCAGACTTTAATTCCACAGAATTATATGTGGTAAGACATCTAGGAAGAAGATTAGAGGTGAACAAGCACTGACATGGAATCAGAAAGCTACTCTGAAATCAGCCAATAGATTGCCAATTACAGATAAAGGGACAAATTAATTTTTGTGTTCTGCCAACTGGGTGGGATCTCTCCATGAAAAGACTAATCCATGTTGATAACCAGCAAATTACAGAAAAAGACAAGATTTAACCCTTCTAGGCATGAAGGATTTTATGTACAAAGATTTAAAAAAAAAATACAGGGAAAAAATAATCATTGTCACCATTTACTTACAGCGTGAAGTGTCATTACTGATTTAGGTTACAGTTCATATCTGGATGTCTGATATTCTAATTTAGAAATTAATTTATCAGTTTATCCAAATCAAACTAAGTGCTATGAAAATGCTGTAATTCATATGTGACTGCCTCAGTCTCTGCCTTGAACTTGTTATGCATTTTAGCATTGAAAAGCACTTGGGTGCAAGAGTTATTTTTAGTTCCTAATGAGTAAAGCATATATGAGTAAAGATATAAGTAGCCCTCATTTAGCAACTGCAATTGGGACCAGACCTTGATGGATAAGCAAAGCATTTGTTTGACTTTCACTCAGCAGTGAGTGAAAGTCACTGTCAACTGTTTAACTAGCGTACTCAAAACAAACAAACACTCTTGGGAGCATTGAATTCCCCAAAGTAAAACTTTATAGGATACACCATTTTGGTACTGAAGAATCAAAACCAGCTCTGGTTTTCCCATGCAAATGCTTGTCTAGTTAAATAATAGCTTCTCTTTCTCTTCATCCCTGGATTTATCACATTGTCCAATTATGGGACAATGTTATGGGAACATTGTCCTTTTTGTTTTGGTAACAGTCCACCTTCTTTCTCAAGCACCTGCAGTTGTGACCTTGATGCAGTGGTGGAATTCAATTTTTTTTTACTACCAGTTCTGTGGGCATGGGCTGGGGAGGTCATGTGACTGGGTGGGTAGTTTCTGTAAGCAGGGCAATAAAGATGAGGCTAGAAACAACACCAGAATGTTTCTTTCCTGTCTTCCTTACAGGATTAACCCTGTAAAGTGGAAAAAAACAACAGGAGATTTCTTCTAACAACTGGTTCTCCCAACTTAGAAAATTTACTACCGGTTCTAGTGAACCTGCTAGAACCTGCTGAATTTCACCTCTGCCTTGATGATTTCCAGGCTGTCATGGTCTAGGCACCCATTCTTAGGACTCTGTTTCACCCATTTCCTCCCCCCAGTTCAATGGCAAGTTGGATAGCGATAAGTTTTGAAAGAAGCAAATCAGATCACCCTTGACAGTCACATCACCACAGTTTTGGTTTTATTTCCAGTTTTCCTTTGTCTCTTGCTACTTCCATCAGCTGAACTGGGGTTCTTTCTCTTTCTCTTTGAGGATATCTAGGTGTGTGGTAAATAAGCAAGTGAAAACAAGAGCAGAGAAAAGCTTTGAAAGTCATAAATGGGAGGACTGCTTGCTAAGGTTTTTTTTTAGCACTGTCATAACTTCAAATTCTAATTAAATGAGATGGTCACTAAGTGGGAATGATCTGTACTATCTGTCTCGGGTTGATATGTTTGTGTCGAATACTTGTATCATATTTAATGGGAGAAATGCTAAAAGGAATATATGGAGAGCTAAGCCCTTAAAAACTGGGTATCAGTCTTCTTTGGCAGAAAAGGATGTTGAGATATTGCTCATCATTTGCTTTTGGTAGTAGGTGGCTTAAAGTGAAAACTGAGTCACTGCTATTGTATTCATTTTGCTAACTTCCATGATTTCTTGTTCTATTTTGGATTTATTGACTTTCAACTTCTCAACCGTTTACACTGCAGTAGTTGCTCCAGCTTCACCCTGGAAGACAGGAAGGAAAGTAAGTGTTTTATTGTAAGATAGAGGAAATTAATTAATTTATATTTTTAACTTATTAATTAGCATACTATCAATTATATACATAACTGTATTGCATTATAACAAATGAATAAAACCATAATCTAATATAAAATATCTTTCCTGCCTTTGTACAGCTAAATATCCGAATTGCTTGAAAAGTACTGGGCATCATAGTTTTCTCAGTATTCTTGGTAAGACTCTCTCCTTACGATTTCTGCTGAAGCCTATAAGTAGATGGAAGGTCAGAGAAGGTTGTTTTTTATCGTGGGACACAAATGGCTGCTTCTCCCATGGCGTGATTTTGCATGGTTGTAGTTTGCAGGAAGCACTGAATGCTAGCTTCTCTTTAAAAGTATATAAATTAAAATGTGTGCATCAGGATTCCAGCAACAAAGAATCTGAGCAAAGAAAAATCAGTGGTCCCCATACTGTAGGGTTGTTGTGGGTTTTTTTTTTTTACACTTCACATATATTCATACTAGTGGCGGAATTCAATTTTTTTTTACTACCGGTTCTGTGGGTGTGGCTTGGTGGGTGTGGCTGGGTAGGTCATGTGACTGGGTGGGCAGTTTCTGTAAGCAGGGCAATAAAGATGAGGCTAGAAACAACACCAGAATGTTTTTCCTGCCTTCCTTATAGGATTAACCTTGTAAAATGGAAAAAAAAACAAAAGGAGATTTCTTCTAACAACCAGTTCTACGAACTGCTTATAAAATTTACTACCGGTTCTAGCAAACCTGCTAGAACCTGCTGGATTTCACCTCTGCTTCATACATACAGCATATAAACAAGTGGAGCAGAATGAGCAGTTACAATGAACTGTGTAGTTTCAACCAGTGCCTGGGTGGAGTAGTTGTACTTCTGAAGGTGTTACTGTTTTATTCTGTTTTTATGATGTTAGGATGTTATATTGTTTTAACGGTTGTCAGCCACCGGGAGTTGGTTTCAAGTTAGCAGTTTATAAAATCAGGTAATAAATAAATAACCCAATGAATGAAACACTCATTCTAACTGCTTTGAACAATTAGAACAATAGTGGAAATCTTTTTAATTGAAGTGAGGGAGGTAACTGTGCTACAAATCCATATCCATTTATTAAATGGAAATGGAAATTCAGAACTGCAATTCTGGGCTTGCTAGAAAGGACAATATTAACTTTTCTGTTTCTAGAGGATGGAAATGGTATTGCTGGTGAAAGGACAAGGAACAGGGTTGTTTATTAAAGAAGTAAAACTGTACTCAAGCACTGAAAGAGTGTGCCATCA
Organism: Myanophis thanlyinensis; assembly: GCA_017656035.1. Lineage (NCBI taxonomy): Eukaryota > Metazoa > Chordata > Lepidosauria > Squamata > Homalopsidae > Myanophis > Myanophis thanlyinensis. The sequence continues at coordinate 10,738 of JAEANM010011117.1, forward strand.
TCAGTTTCCTCAAATAGCAACATAAACCCATTTACCAGCTAGACACATTAATCATTGGGTTGACAATCCAGGGAGCGTTGCACTAGCTCAAGCAATTTGTAAGAGAAAGGAGGGTAATGTTTCTTGTGTGCAGAACAGCTTGGACATTAAACTTCCTCACAGTTTAAAGTCTGCATTTATCTCCATCTCCATTGCGATTTGGATTACCTTAAAGCAACTTCTCCCAACTAGCCTGCTTCAATCTGTTGTACTTCAGTTCTAGAGTTCCTAGCTTAGGATGTCTGAAGGCCACATAAAGGCATGCCTTAAAGCAGGCATGTCAAATATGCGGCCGGGGGGCCGCATGTGGCCCATTGCAAGTGGACCTGCGGCCTGCACAGACAATGTTTTACACGCCACCTTGGATCCTTCTTGAGCAGAAAGGTGGGGTAAAATATTTTAAATCAATAAATAAAATTAAGTGAGTAAACAGGAAGGAGAACCCTACATGCTGCCCTGAGTGATTCCATTTCACCCCAAGTCTCTCTAGTAAACACAACACAAGATTTGCCTGCGTGTATGATTGTTTCAGGGGAAATATTCTGGAACTATTCCAAAATATATCCTGGGTATCGGGAGACATGTTGAAGTCACCGCAAATCCAATTGAGGTCATTATTTTAGAATCCCTATCGAGGAAGTCCTCACGGTCTAATCATTTGATTGTGTTATCTTTTACTATATTTCATTTCAAAGAATACAATGTAGACAAAGAAACAGGAAATGGAGAGCTGATATGCAAGTTACATTGTGCCTTGTTTTTATTCTAAATGGGACTCTGATTTATTTCCTCATACAGAATAATAAAAAGTGAGCATTTAATACAATAGCTACAATTAAGGAGAGTATTGGCTATGTTGGGAATAAGCAAGCAATTCAGTGTACCCATAAGTCTAATAACAACACAACTATTAAGCCAGTGGCGGTAGGACCTTATTTTCATAAATTATATTTTGTCTGAATTTGTGACTTTGCTTCTGAGCAAACAGTAAGTGCTATTTCAATAAATCCAATAAATATTCTACCGATGTTTTGCTATAAAGGCAAGGGGGAAATGACATATTAGGACATATTTGGAAGCTGGTGTTTCAGATGTTTGGGCTTACTGTGAAGGTGAAGACAGCATTATACTATGGGATACATCCCTCCAATTCTTCCCAGAGGAAGAGCTAGGAGTTTGCTTCTTGTAATAAAATGTAGCTCCATCCCTAATTTCAGGACAAGAACCCAGGAGTTCAAAGGAAGCTGATTTGAGAAAAGGTAACTGAAAGATAAGTATACAAAACATGTACAAATGATAGCTGAAATTGATGGGATGTCCTTTCTCCATTGTAGAATATATGGACTTTCATGGTTAATTCAATGCACCATTTTCCTATAAAGGAGCCAGTCATTTTATAAAGTCCCAAAGGTGCTTTTTTCAAGAGGCAACTGGACTTTCTGTTTTTTCTTTGAAGATGTTTTGCTAATCATGCAAAAAGCTTTTTCAGCTCTGGAGTTCTTCTGGAGATGAAGAAGCTTCTTGGATGAGAAGCGAAACATCTTCAAAGAAAAACCAGTAAGTCTAGTCTCTTCAAAAATCATCTTTGGGACAACCATGACCTGAATGACTGAGAATCTCCATAATCATTTTATAATGGGACATGCCAGTGCTGTTCCTAAATGAGGGATCTAACTAGCAATTATTTTCTCAGCACCATCTTGTCAAAAGTTTCACCCAAGAGTAGCACATAAGCTTATTGGCTTTAAAAGGACAGTATCATGTAGCAATCCAACAGATGTCTCTTAGAAGAATACGAATGACATAGGCAGCCAGGGCACTCTAATGGAGTGAGACAGGGTGGGCATTGCCAGCTCAATGTCACTGTTGTCGGAGGTGCCTGTGCGCTCTGCAGTGAAAATGGACTCCCAAACTCTGTTTTCAGCTGCGATGGCCTCTTGCAACCCTCTGCCAGTAAAAATGGAGCTTGGAATGTGGTGAACGCTTTCAAGAATTGTCATTGCTGTCTTGAAGGAAGGACATGATTAAGGTGTTGAACATTGATGTTGGAGAAGTTCCATTTCTTCTGACCTATCTGAAGAAGATTCACCACAAACTTTTTAGGATAACTAGGATAATCTGAGTCATTTTGTTATTGCGAGAAGGCTTCACTCAGTTTCCAAGCATTTAATTGTAAATCATCTAGAACAGTTAGATCTCCCTTGATTCAGCAGATTTGTGATACCAGGAAGTTCTATGATAGGAATGTTGACAGAATGATGGAGTCCAAGAAAATGAGTATTCTGGGCCAATTAAGAGTCTTGTCCATGAGTGTCAGAAATGCAGGAACTAGAAAGGGGAAAATATTAATTTAAAATTAAATAGATTAAAAAGTTGGGTCAAGTGGGCCATTTGCCTACCTGGGTTGGGAAACATAAGATGAATAATTTGACCTTGTGTTTGAAATGAGTTGCTAGGAAGGCCATTCTTGACTTCTCATAGGTGAGTACAATTTGATGGTGCCCATGTACTATAGCTGAGTCAGTCTGCCACCATGTGGTTGATTCCCTTGACATGTTTTATGTGAAACAGTATATTAGACAGTCTGAGTTACATTTTCTAAAATACAAAAGTTTTTCTAGCCTTCTTGCTACTTTCTTTTCAGGAACCATACTGAGAGAAGGAGAACCAAAAATAAGCAAACATTATCGTTGTTGCAGTAATTTATTTTTCTTTATTCACAGGCACTAACATTTATTTCATTCTATTCTGGTTTATCCCTAGATCTGCCTTTTTAATGTTGTTCTCAGTCTTCAGTTCTGTGTTATTTACGTCTTGTTTTTAATGTGGAATTATTAATTACATGTTTGTGTCAGAGGTGAAATTCAGCTGGTTGGTACCAGTTCTATAGAACCAGTTATTAGAAGAAATCTCCTTTTGTTTTTCCCCCACTTTGCAGGGTTAATTCTGTAAAGATTAAGTTTACAGGGTTAATCCTGTAAATAATGCAGTTGTTTCTAGCCTAATCTTTATTGCCTTGCTCACAGAAACTGCCTCTCCCCTTTATTACATTGTAACTTTGGTGAAGTTTAATTCTGTGCTTGGTGATGTTTAATCCTGTGGCCACACCCACAGAACCGATAGTTAAAAAAAAAAGAATTTCACCACTGGTTTGGGTTGATCTTTATATTTCTGTTAATGCTTTTGTTGCTTCCTTGGAGAAGGGAAAAGCAAGAGGCGTTTTGCATGGAAAAAAATATTTATCTGCCTTTTTCCATCTCTTTGATTTGCCTTCTTCAAGTTCTGATTATCTTTTCCATATGAACTCTTCTGGATGTTTGTGTCAACTATGTTCCTCTCAGGCCCAACTCCTAGTAAAAAGAAAAACCTGTAATCACTATGGAGGTGGAAAAACATGGTAAGAATGTTATCCCCTCTTCTCAGAGATTGGAGATGAATCATCTGGATTTTAATTATTGTATCTAATACAGGCCTTGACCTGGAGTGTGGGTTATCTTTGCCTATTAAATGGCAGCTGGGTTTGTGTCAGAAGGTAACAGCTCAAGTGCTAACCTTTCTGGCATTGGAAGGATGAGACAACCAAGTTCAGTAAATAGAATTTGCATTAGAATCATGCATTCACTTATTCAGAATGAAGGAAGCCTCTCAGAGTTATGGGCGGAAAGAAAAAAAAAATGAGGCAAAAGGAAACGTGCAACATAATGCTGCAGTCATTATCTCCTGCTTTGTGCCACTGTGTGCGCACCCCTCTCAATCCATTGGGCTAATTTAAATTACAAGAGCAACATTGCATACTTTCTTTATCAGGCTTCCGGCAGCTTCCATGGTTTAATAAGTCGTGTCAGTCTATTGAAAAAGCAGGTTGGGTAGTCACCTAGATACTGAGAAAAGTATTGCATCTCATTATACAAAGGACGATGCTGAGTGAAAAGGCAGAAACATTGAGCCTACTGGAGATTTCTGCTGTATTGTGTCTTTTTGGGCTGAGAAACACATCACTGAAGTTCCATTTGGCTTTATCAGATCAGATGATGAGTTTATTTATAGTTGGGTAACTAAGAATTGCAGGTGTGTTAATGCACTGCTATAGCAACCTTATCACATTTTTGGTTGGATAACTTGATTATAGGTAGGCTGATTATACCACAGACATCTTGATTTCAGCAAAACATTTGGCAAAATACTTTTGATGTTTTGATAGCAAACTAGTTAAGTGTGAGCTGAATGCACTAAGACATATATAAGTGGCGTGAAAATTGTACCTAAAGAGTTATCAACAGTTCTTCACCAAACCAGAAGGAGACATTGAATGGGTGTAATGCGGTTTGATCCTGGGCTCTGTATTCTTCAGTACTTTTTTTTAATTTACAGGTTGGATGGCAAAATGTAAGGAATGTTTACCAAACTTGAAGCTGACACAAAATTGAGTATAATGGCTAATATTCTAGAACAGGGGTGTCAAACTTGTGTCGTTACAGCATCGTCACATGATGTATCGCGACTTTTGCCCTCTTAGATTTATATTAGATTAGATTTAGATTTATTTGATTTATATACCGCCCTCTCTCCCTAGGGACTCGGGGCGGTGAACAGCAGAATAAAAAACACAAATACATAAATAACAATTTAAAACCTGTTTAAAATAATTAGATGAAGGCTGT
>JAEANM010011118.1:0-15437 GCA_017656035.1 Myanophis thanlyinensis
CCCACCTTCCCAACTACCCCTAGCCCTCCCTTCCTACCTTAACTTACCTGCGGTTGCGTAAGCATTTCACTGCATATTATACCCATGTATGATTGTGTATGTGACCAATAAAATTTGGAATTGGAATTGGTTTATGGGAATCCTCTGTGATGGCCCTGTGCATCTAAATGGCAATTCCTGAATGTATTGGAGCCAACATAAAGGCAGTGATTCAGAATAGTGTCCTATGGAATCCAGGATCTAGACAATTATCATTCTTTTTTCATTACTCCTATAAGGTCTGAGATTGGATTCTGTGTTCTGCTTATTGCTACTTTTCATCCTATTTTGTCACGTCTTATTTCTTCCCTGGCTAAAAACTACAAAGGAACTGGCCAATGATGATATCACCAGATTTCATACAGCCAAAATGTTTGGGTCTGCTTTTTTTTTTCTTTTTCAAACTTTAAGAAAGAAGTAGAAAAGAAAAAAAAATAGTGCCTTAAGTCTGCCAGAATATTAGGACTCTCAAAGGGAAAACTGGGGAGTTGATGCAGTTTAAGAGTTGTTACTTATGTCATAAATCTCTGAAAGAGTTAAGCTACTTATAGAATCTCTGTAAAATCTCCTCAAACCAAGTTAAGGGCTAAAAATGTTGGCCCAATCCACTTTGTCTGGATCTTCTTTGAGGCTGCGTGCAATGGAAGTTCTGTACATCACTGCGGTTGGTAGGAATAGAGCTGCTGTTATTTTACAATGATATAAACATTGGACGCACTGGATATATACTGATTTAGTTTTCTTTAATTGTTCAGGATAAAAAAACTATATCAAAGGTCTGTTTAAATACTTCAAAGAACACCACCCCCTCCCCCCATGATATAGCTAACTGGGCAGGATACAAAGAACTCCATTTAACAATGTGATTTATGACAGTTGTGGCTCCAAATTCAGATGGGGCTTTTGCATCTTTTCAATAACCTATTGTTTTAATTTGCTTGATAAATAGTTCTTGAAACCTGAAAGCGTCAAGCAGTTCTGAACAGTCTTCAAGTGATGTAATAAAACTTGAAATTAACTAAACATTATCAAAGCAAGAAGACTTTTTAAACACAAAGTTAACAGTACATAAAAGCTTAATATGAGTGAATTAGTGCATAACCTTACTAGGCCGTGAGCGAATTTCAGAATCATCATCTTTATTCTTTCCAAATAAAATGATGTAGAATAATAAGCAACTTAGAAACTCAGCATATGCTCTAAGACATTTTGACCTAGAAAAGTTATATATTCAACAAACATCTTTTAAAAAAACAACAACTACACAACAAATTATTGTCATGAAGAAAATGTAGAAAGTTCAAAGGTACATAGAAATAGCAAACCTTCCAAAGGGAGCAATGAAGATGAATACTGAAGGCTGACAAGAGCTGTTAACTAATAAGAACTAGGGATATAAAGTTAAAAGTGTGCACAATACAGCCGGCCACAGACAATTTTTTTTTTTTTTGCATGCAAAACTAAACATATGGAACAAACATCAGTAAAGCAGTGCAAAGGAACAATTAGCACAAACTGTTTTGAAAATAACTTGGAAAAGTATCAAGTACAGAAAATACTGTGGGATACATTTGCTAATGTAGAAGTGGGCAAGGTCCTAGACATAGCTTCCTGGCCTGCCTATGTCCTTAAATGACCTGCCTCTTATTTTTTCATTCATGCCTTCACTTAGGATATAGGCTATTCAAGATCAGAAGAGAATGATAGTGTTATAGCTCCCTCCAGCAAGATAAGAGCTTGAAACTGCTAAGCTCCCACAAAATAGAAGCATTCTCTTGGTTAAACAACATTTACTATTGATATTGCTCTGCTGCATTTCTACAGGATTTGCTCCTTGTGCCACCCATGTTATTTCTGAATCTGACAAATTTTGTTTATTAAACATGTTATAAATTGTAAAAACAGAAGTATTTAATATTCCTAGGTCTGCAATGTATTTCTGATTTTTTTAGTATTTAATAACTCTAGTTGAAAATTAAAATATTTCTTTAATTTATAATAAAATCTACATTCAGTATAACAAAGTATGGTTATTCAACTACAGATTGAACATAAAATGCATGGACCTGTTGCAATATCAAACATATGCAACTAAACTTGAAATATTTTTCTTTGGATAAATTATCTGATTATTTCTGTTGGTTTTGCAATATTTAAGTCATTTAGTTGCCATATTCAAATGTAAAACTAAACTAAGGTTCAGTATTATCAATCAATCATAATAGAGCTGGAAGGGACCTTGGAAGTCTTCTAGTCCAACCCCTTGCTCAAACAGGAGGCACGATCCATTTCAGATAAGTGGCTGCCCAGTATCTTCTTAAAAACCTCAAATGGTGAAGCACCTACAACTTTTCAAGGCAAGCGGTTCCACTGATTAATTGTTCTCAAGAAGTTTCTCCTTAATTCCAGGCTGCTTCTCTCCTTGAATATTTTCCATCAATTGTTTCTTGTCTTGCCTTCTGGTACTCTGGAAAATAAGTTGACCCCTCTCTTCTTTGTGGCAACGCCTTAAATACTGGAATAGTGCTATCATGTTACACCTAGACTTTCTTTTCTCTAGACTAGCCATATCCAGTTCCTGCAACCATTTTTCATATGCTTTAGTCACCAGGCATTTAATCATCCTAGTTGCTCTTCTCTGCACTTTTTCCAAAATTATATTTGGAAATTATAAGAACTACCAGCAGTAATTAATTCCCACTTATAGGATCTTTTACTTTTACCTCTTTGAGGTTAAACAAGTCTCTGATTTGTTTTATAGTCTGGTTTTTTTTTACACTAGAACTAGCATTAGCTAACTTGGCTGACTTCTAGCCTGCCTCTAGATGCCCTATCTTCTAGCTGTTTAATGATTGTCACTAACATAAGAGATAATTTAACCCACCTCAGCTCTATTGAGCCCATTCAAATCAGACAGGCCAGGAGTTAACATAGGAAGATTAGCCCATTAGATGATGGAAATTATAAATGTTTTTTTTTTAAAACCTGTTGCATGGCCTTTGCTCGTTTTGGGAGAACTCACTGTATTTAAAACTGGTCATATAACAATGATAAACATTCTGATTGACAGGACTTCACTTCCAGGCAGAGTATTGAGTTATACTGGGCACCAAATCAAACAAAAATATCCATTGTGCAATAAGAAAATGATCACAAAGAGAGCTAATCAAAAAGGCTGCTTGCAAAAAGTTTGAATAATTAAGGTTTTTTCATGCCCAACAGAAATAGTATAAATTCTAATTAATTTTAAACCACTGTTATTTTAATTAATACCTATATTTGTGCATTTTTTCAAAAGTGATGGGGTAGAAAAAAGCATGATCTATGCCAATGGCTGAAATGTTCACTCTGGGATCAAGTAATTTGATGCTCTAATCATGCTACAACTGTGATAAGTGAACATTTAAGGGTATAAATTGGCAAATCTAAACAAGACTCTTTGGAACAGCATTAAATTTTATGGCAGTCAGTAATTTTGACATACTTTTTTTCCAGCAGGAGTCATGCTTTGTTCCAGCAGAGACATAATTTGTGTGGGTTGGGTAGTCTTTAGAATTGTTTCAGTGTGATTTCCCAGCAATTCCTTTTTTTATTCTGAAACGTTTTACAGTGTACCCAACACACCAAAGCAAAGTTAATTAGCTTTTGATTTGTAAGCATACAGTGAACCTTTGTTTTGTGTTTTTTTTCCAAAGGAACAAACATATTGTTATATGTACTGGAAAAGAACTGAAGTTGCTTATGCATATGGAGTTCATTTAACTACTGTCTAATGGGGTTTCTAGTTTCTGGTTCTGGTTATCCTAATTTAGCATATCCCTAGCAAAACAAGATAGATCAATAGAGCAAAAATACTGATCAGCTAGCAAGGCCAGCTGCAACAGTATCAGTTCAAAACTACAAACCTGTGGTGCTTTATTCAGCCCAAGCCTGGATACAGACCACTGGCAACTATTAAAAGGAGAAAATGTTGCCAGGCACAAAGTAGAAAAGTAGAAATTGTATTGTAGTAATTCCTTGAATGCTCATAGAAACAATCAGACTATTATATTTTTATAAAAGGATTGTCTCTTATTGGAAAGCAGGATTTGCATATAGATCACAGTCTGACAAAAGGATACAAATAGAAAAGAATCAAGGTCATTAAGAAAAGAGAAGGTAAATCAATGTATTAGGAAACGGAATCAGATACTTTATTAAATCAGATTACTGGGATGGAGGCTGTTCCTGGAAGTTTACTATATTTTAGGACTTTTTCTCTTTGCCAAGTTCTTGCAGAGGGTTTTCCAGTGGTGGACGATAACTCCCATTGCGAAACTTAATTTATCTAATTATAGTAAGATCAGTTAGACTTGATCACATTCCTTCTAGATGATCCCTTCATTATTTGTTTGGCTTAGGAAAGAACCATGAGGGAAATCATCCTTAAATATAATTACTAAGAGTTTTGTTTTATGTCTGGACTTGTTTCTTGCTCAGAAAAAATCGCAAAGTAAGGCGAAAGAAGAGGCTTGGATTCATCACAAACATTTTGGTAGCAAAAGCGAACATTAAAATACTCAAAGGAAAAAAAACATTTCTAATAAACATAATGAAGAATGGAAACAGGAAGATAAAGCTGGTCCAGACATGGTTTAATACAAGATCATAAGCATCCTGAATTAAGATTTACTGGTCTTCAAACATTTGATTTTATGTGATTTTTTTCCTGCTTTAAGCTTCTGAAGATCTATAAATGTTGTATAACACACAGCATTATTCCAGAATCTGCCTTCTGTGGTTAGAGAAGGTTGTTCTATAAACCTCTGTCCCCACCCTCCGGAACATTCTGCTGCCAGAGGTAATATCTGTCCCCACCCTCTTGGCCTTCCAGAAAGTCCTTAAAACCTGGCTCTGCCAACTTGCTTGGGGCCCTGATGGGGTCGCTTTACACTGAATGAGGCTGATGGGGTAAGAGAGAAAATCCCACCCCCATGTCATCTGTTCTCTTAGTTTTTAGTCATTATTAACTGTTTTTATATTTATCTTGTTTATCTTTCTGTAAGCCACCAAGAGTTGCTTCAATAGTGAGATGGGCAATATATAAATGTAATAAATAAATAAACAAACAAATGACAGTGTTTAATTGGAGGAATGGGGGAAAGATGGCTTCTTATCTCCCTGTTTTCCTGTTTCTCTCCTTCCCAGAAATAGGCTCCAGGAGGTTTTGGTTTTGATAACTTTGAAGAAGAGAAATTCCACTGTCCTCTTTCTATTGGTATTTAAACACTGACAATAGGTACCATTAATAAATGTTTGGAAATGCAGGTGCTAATGATATAATTTGAAGATTATTAACCTGGAATTCATGGACCCTAAAGATTAAATGGTACCTGTGAAAAAGGAAAAAAAAAACTTTATTTTCACTAACCTCGGATGAAATTTATCTTTTTATCCAGTATTGAATGAGGGCAGCACAGTCATTTCTGGCCTCTAGACTCCAAAAATGTTTGTTACTTCAATAAATCTTATTAAAATTATTATATGGATTAATAAAGCACACTACTATATTACATATTGGTTGTTTTTTAATGTATTGATAATTATATTTGATCTTAATGGCTCTCCTTTGTAATACAATTAATAGCTATACATTTTGTTTTATCCATTTAAATATTTTCTTTCTGAGAAAGGGTCTGAAGAGTTCAGCAGACTCTCAAAAGGGTCCATAGCAAAAAAAAAAAGCCAAGAATTCCCAGTATAACTGAAGTAATATAAATCTATGTATGTGGTTTGCTTATAGAATGGTTATGCAACTTGTTTAATATGTATGTGAAAACAATATCTATATCTGTCAGTTTAAAGAATACCATTATTGTTCTTCCATACAAAGGAGAAAAGAGTATGAATCAGTATAAAAAATTAGGGGAATTAGCTTGTTAAGTCTGCTTATGACAGTGTTTAGCAGAATTCTGGTTAAAAGGATTGTTCTGATCACAATGAACATAATGTAGGAAATACATTGCAGCTTTTTCTTTTGTAGGGAGAATCCAGTTTAAGATTGTTGTTATTCAATAAGTCATTAATGAATGACAAAAATATTATTAGAAAATCTATATAACAAAATTAAAAAATGGAATGATTTGCATCAATAAGGAATTGAAGGTTGATTGCTGAATGACAACAGTATATGATGGAAATAAATCATGAATGATAATGACCTGCATTGTAATCTTCTGGGTCATTTGTGTTTTGATCTCTCACAAGACCCAGAAGATTACAATGCAGGACCAAGGATACCACAACAAAAGAACTCGCAAGGCCATCACACAACCCATTACCCAAACTGTTAAAACATGGGAGGTTAATGGAAAAAAGATCACAAAACAAACGACCTTGCCATGTGTCAGCTTGTTTGGCTTTGGGGTTGGGGAGTGCGACAGCTGGTGAAGCAGCCATGGTCTGGTTTCTGGATGGTGGTTGTCCTTCATTTATAGGATGGGTTTGAACCTTGGTCTGGAGAGGGGGATTGGTGGTGGTGTCCTGTGTTATTTTGGATCCGGTGTTGGTTTTTGTGGCTGGGACTCGTTTGTTGGTTGAGGGCTAGTTTCCAGATGTCTGGTAGGTGGGAGGTATCGTCCCGTTTGTTCATATTATGGAGGTGTTTCTCTATTTCGATGGCTTCCCTGATTATTCTTTTGCTGGAGTGTTCAATGTTGGATATTGATTGGTTCCTTCAAAATTGATTTTGTGTCCTGAGGCTTTGAGGTGTTGGAAGAGGGAGGAAATATTTTCTTCTTTTTTAACTGCGTTCTTATGTTCTGCAATGAGTGCATTTATTCTTCTGTTGGTTTGCCCAATGTATGTATGTGGCTGGGCAATTGTTGCATGGTATTTCATAAACTCCTTGGTTTTTTAGCTAGATCTTGTCTTTGGGGTTTCTTAGGATGTTGGCTATTTTTGGTCAGTGCTGAAGGCTGTCCTGATATTGTGTTTGTGGAGAATTTTGCTGATTTTGTCTGTGGTGCCTTGATGTAGGGGAGGAGTGCGATACCGTTGTCTTGTTCTGTGTCTTGGTTTTTTTGGAGTGTCTCTCTTTGGATTAGGTTGGTAATTTTGTTTCTTTGGAATCCGTTGGAAATTAATACGTTAGCGAGGGTGTGTAGTTCTGTTCTCAGGTGGTTTTTGTCGGCTAGGCGTTTGGTTCTGGAAATGAGGGTTTTGGCTATGGAGTTGATCTGTGGAGGGTGATGATGTTTTGCTTCTTATTGAAGAAGCTTCTTTATGACAGCCATGACCTGGATGAATGAGAATCTCCATAGACACTAAATATACTATTTACTGCAGGGGTGAAATGCAGCCAGGTCACACCTCATCGCCTGAACAGGTAGCAGCAATTTGAAATTGGCCCCTCATACCTGCCCATGCCCTTTTCTTTCCTTATAGGAACTTCATTTTTTTCTTACCTTAATCAGTTGTTTGGCCCACCTCCGGAGCCTTCCTAATGATCCCGGCTGCCTCTGGTGCCTGTAAATGAGCTTTAAAGAGCCGTACTGCAGCGTGGTTGGTGTACATGTGCGTGCACCGAACCGGTAGCAAAACCGGTTGGCTTCCACCCCGATTTACTGCCTTTCTAGACTTGTAGTTATTTGTGGAATATCCTACCTTTTTTTTTCAAGAGCTAAACTAGCATACACAGCTCTCTCTCCTATAATGACATCCCTGTACCATAAAGCAAACTGAGAGAATTAATGACTGACTCAAAGTCATCCAGTGATCTTTCATTGCTCAAAATGGACCTTAAGCATTATGCTATTCTTGTAGTTAGTCTCTAGAAGTGACCACTCATTATACATTAGTGGCATTAAAGTGTTACTGGTATCATTTGTCTTTTGGAATTGTTTGCCAAATGCGTGCAAAAACAAATGCACAAGTGATTTGTATAAACGTTTCCATAAAATGGAGAAATGCCCAACCATTTCTCAAGAATAGACTCCATCATACTGAAAAGGGTCTCTTTTACTGAAAAGCTCAGTAGGAACTATTCTTTTATGATTTCTTCTCTTAGAAAGTATGGAAAGCCAAGGAAGCTGCAGACACTTGGACCGACTAGCAGACAAGAAATCACATTCCAATTTCATCAAATTGTCTGGCCTCTTTGTAACTAAAAAGTACAGAAAAAAGAAGTACTTTTTTTCTTTCAACTGCTAGGAAAAAAAACAACCACAGGATAATTTTTCTGCCTGACACAAATTAGAAGATTTTCCAGCATAAACTGCAAATACCATATTTATCTGAGAAAGCCAATTCAAAATTTAAAAGTAGACAGAAGAGGAAGGAAAAACAGATCCAAAAAATTTTATCACAGACAAAAATTGTGTGATTTAACTACTACTGAGATTGAATTTATGCTTAATATAAAACTTAAACATGCTTTTAGATGCTTGTTCAAAATATGCCTGAATTTTTTCAGGCATAAAATATGCTTTCTTTATTTTTATTTATTTAATCAATGTATATAACTGCCCAATTCACAGACTGATTTTGGATGGCTAGTAACTGGTTAAAATAAGCAAACAGTAACCAAAACAAACAAACAAGAAAAAAACAAGAACATAAACATGTGAGGCCAACCACAATAACTCTTGTAAACCACCACAAAACAGTTTGCATAATACTCTAGTCCAATGTTTGGGGAAAGAGTCAAGTTTTCAAAGCCTTACAGAAATCAACATTAAAATCTTGGGGGACCATTCCATTTATTTATTGTCTTTATTGTCAAGATTTCTATACCGCCCCTCTCCCGAAGGACTCGGGGCGGTGTACAGCCTTCTAAAACAGGTCAACAAAAGTTAAAAATATTAATTAAAACAAATTAAATAGATTGGCCGATTAAAATTAGGATAACCAAGATAAAATTTAGGATTCAATTTTTTTTTTAAATTCGACAATTTAAAATTCAAAACCCCTAAGGTATTAGGCCAGACCAGCTAGCTGTAAAAAATGGGTTTTTAGTGCATGCCGGAAGGTCTGGAGGTCCGGAATGGTCCGAATCTCCGGTGGCAATCCATTCCAGTCCACTCCACTCCACTGCTACAACAGAGGAGAGATACCTCCTGCCCACCTCCACCCCAATCCCCATCTGACAATGTTTGAGAGAAGGGACCAAAAGCAAACCTACACCGTTGGCTCCTGTGGGATGGATAGAAATTATTGGAGATCGGTAGCCGCACAAATAACCTGGCACTGGTCCAATAAGGACATTATAGGTGGTAAGAGAAAGTTGGAGGTTTGCGAAGTATTGGTGTTATATAGAGTACCATAATGTAGCCATAACTATCCACATGCCTACATTTTGGATCAGTTATAGTTTCTAAATGGCAGTCCCATATAGAACACATTGCAATAGCTAAAAAAGATATGACCAAGGGATAGCAATTATAAGCTGGGAATTCTTATCCTGAAAAAGGTGCAACTTGCACACAACAAACATTTGTACAAAGGCCAATTTGTACTCCTTGCCATGGTTGCCAGCTGCTGTTTGAGTAAGATTTAAGAACTGAAAATTGCCCCAAGTTGCACAGCAGGGCTAAGTCCAACTCTCTCATCCATTACTACTGCAACTGAATTATGAAATGAAATGAAAGAAGCCTTATCACAGTCAAACTTTTTACTGCTTTGTTTTGCTTGACTATGGTAGAAATTCTTGCTGCCATGCTTGTTACTGAAATTGGCTGCACTCTTGGGACAAATAGGTTCTTGAAATATTGTATTTATATTAACACTGTATGGTGTTCTGTTAATAATATATTATACTCAAAGCGAAATGTTCATTTTATTGCATACAATAGCTGCTTTACTTGAACGAGAAATGCACTATGTTTAAATTTGCTATTATTTTGTCCACATTTTTGGAGCTTCATGTATTGCCTGTAACACAAATATTGGAGAGAAACTATGTCTGGAAATAAGAAGAGATAGAAAATGACCATAATATGTTAATAGGACAGTGATTTACAGGTATGAGTGGCAGAGACTTCTATAAATCTTTGTTTTATACCAGATGTCATGTATTAAGAAGATTCAGTATTTGCTCTTACAATACTGAACCAAAGTTGGTAGGTTACCCTAAAAAATCCAATCTCAAGTACTAAAGAGATAAAAGATCTAAATAAGAACCAGGAATAGAAAGGAACTAGAGCCAATGAAAGCTTGGGAGCGAAAAATCTTTGGAAATCCAGAATTTGAATAAAATAAAAGATTGTTATTTTTACCTGTTTGACAGAAGGACTTTATCATTTACTTCTCTAATATATGTCTGCATTTTCACTGTACTTTAGCTTCTACATTCACTTCCCAGCCTAGGGAGTAAATCATTTGATAGATTAGTCATCTAGTTCCTACATATGGAACTTTAACTCCTGTACCTAATTATTCCTATTTCTTATCAATCTGTTTACTACAGTCTCTGTAAAACTATTAAATAAACATATTAAAATATATTCTTTGTTTGTTGCCATATGTCAGATATTTGTGTGTAAAGAGGTGTTATATCCTATTTTAATGACAGCAAATGTGAATGAATCTGTGGGAGAGGGTAAATCACAACCCCTAGACAAATTTAAGAAGTAGAGACATCAGATGAGCTTTAGGTCTTATGAATCAAAGCTTTTGGTTTTAATTGGATATAATAATCCATTTTAGCCTGAGTTACTGATTTATTCTGCGTTCAATTATTTCTTACAATTCTGCCCAGATATCAAGTATTACCCTAGCAGCTCTTGACTTTGTAATATAACTAGACAATCTGTGTGCTGCTGGGCCATCCTTTGAGAGATATTTCTTTATCTAAACATAGAAACAGAATAACCACAGGCTTTTGTTTTTGCTATTGTTTTGGTTTTAAAATAAAAGAATAAAATATAATTTTATTAAAAACTATGTGCAGCAAAGATATAATTTTTAACTATTTACCTTCTTTTTATAGTTCCCAGATTGGAATTGTTTTAAGCAGGCAATAAAGGTAGCAAATGGGGATCATGAGACCACAGAACACTGTGACTTTTGTAATTGTGTGTCAGCTGACAAGCACCTGAATCATGATCACATGTCTGTGGGAAAGCTGTGATGGCTGCAACATTGAACAAGTTATAAGTCGTTTTATTCAGTGCTAACTGAGGTCTACCAGTACTGCATTAAAGAGTCAGTAAACTTTGTAGCTCTGAATGCTGCCAATGAGTGGCCACAATTAAATGTATTTTCTGTTGTAAAACTGTAAATAATAAACAATAAAAACCCATTATCATTCAGGATTGATTTAATTTCATTGAAATTTCCCATACAACAGATTTTTTAAAGTTTTCTATAATAACTTGATTATCTTATAGGCTCCATTTAGCAGGAGAAAAAGGACTAAAACTAATATTCCAACAACTACATACTATAATATTTGAACTGATATGACATAGACAAGAAATCATTTGTTTGGTTCATTATTTTTTCCTACATTCTCATAACATTGCTTACTTCAAAAATAATAGTGTAATAGGTGGGTAGATGTATTTTCAGCAATACATTTATAAAATGTTGCATAAAACAGTCAAAATGCAGTTTTTCAAATTACTGAATCAAAATTTCCCGTATAGTATATCAAGACAAAAAGGCCCATATATTTTTTTACACTGTGAGTAAAATAACATAGATATAAAAGCAAGAGTCCTGTCATTTCTTAGAAGACTTGCTATCCAGTGCTGAAATCCCATTGCTGCCTTTTCTAAAGTCTTCTTGTTTACTTTACTTTACTTTACTTTACTCTACTTTACTTTACTTTACTTTATTGTCACTGCACTTTGTACAACAAAATTAAATGCCATCTTCAGTGTACATTATAGCCACAAAATAAAACACAGATACACATCCTTCACATTCCATTCACATACAAATCTTAATTGAAAACCTTGAATTAATATTAATATTGCATATACAGTAGAATTCAATATAGTTACTGCTCTGGGATAGAAGCTGTTTTTCAGCCTATGGTCCTTGTTTTTATTGTCCTGTTCTGTCTGCCAGATGGTAATAGTTCAAAAAAAGGGTGCCCAGGATGAGATAGATCTTTAAGAATGTTTTGGACTTTCTTAAGGCAGTGAGAGCTGTCAAGCTCTTCCAAAGAGGGGAGAGGGCAATCAATAATCCTTTGGGCAATGATGTTAACCCTCTGAAGCACTTGTATCATCAAATGTGATTATCACAACTTATTAGCAAAGACATTAGCAAAGACCGAACACAGTATTTATTATTATAAAGCTGTCAGTCCTCATTTCTCATTAAAGCTTGCACAAAAATATTTGAATCATAATTTTGATAAATTTTGAGGTAATAATATCTAAATATTTCTTTCACATTTATCTTCTCTTCTGCTTCCTTTATAATTCTCTTCCTATTTCTTTATGGGCCTACCAAATAAATCTCAACAACACCTTCATTTACTGGAGAATACTAAAAGCTGATACAATATCCTGGAAAAATAAAATAGCTTACTGAAAAGAATTCCCTATGGATTTATATTTTTGTAACTAAGTTCCTTTCTCAGTCAAGAACTTAATTTGCTTCCAATCATGTACTCAATTTGTAGCCTGATTCTGAAAACACTTAAGTAGAATGAATCAAAGAACAAGTATTTCAATCTGCATTTAAATATACAACTGGTATTGATAGTAACTGTAATATTATATGCTAAACAATTCCCAGCACTACTATTGAATGACTTGCTGTTCAATTCATGTTTTAAATTTAACTGCATGCTACCTTATCGTGGTTATTTCACTAATACAGCAATAGTAATGCTGATTTTTAAAACATGTGTAACTGATTCTTTTGTAAAATAGATGGAACAAAACAAAATATTGCATGATTGCAAGTAATCTCGATAGCAATTTTTTTCACCTTTTTTTTAAACTTCAGTAGTTGCCAGACACTAGTCATCTTCTAAAAACTAACCTTTATAAAACTGTCTGCAGAAAAACAATATTTTATACTCAAGATATGAATACAGCTTTATTACCTTTCCACTGTCAACATTGTTGGTAAGTATGTAGATTTCAATCAATCTTATACATCTGCAAATACTGAATATGGGCAAAGGAAATTATTTCAAATATATTTATGAGCTGTTGCTAAATGGAAAAAGTTGATGTTTTAATATAATGTTATAAGTGTTCCATTATTATGAAGACAAGGTATTCACATTATTATGAACGAGCTATTGACTACATTTTCTCCTCTAACATTAATTAGTGGGCTTATTATTTTTGCTAGCACTTTAAGACAGGTTAAGTGCAACTCTTTCTTGTAGAAATGGCTATAATAAATAGTTAACAGTTCCTACAAACTTCTCTGAAAGCCATAGCTTTTAATAAACATGCCATGCCCTGTGGTCACTTAAATAAACCCTCTGTGTTTCTGTAGGACTTTAATGGTTCTCTCAAAATTACAAAAAAGTAGATGTTTTTTGCTGGAATATGAATTAATCACAAATGATAACTTCAAGCAGATGTGAATTCAACTGTGAAAGTTTTTTTTTACTAAGGTAAATTTATCATAAAGCTGAATATTGTAAGAAGTATCAAAGGGAAAAAAATCAATATATTTAAAAATAATGTATCTGTTTTGAAGATTAAATCTGATAAAGATGCTTGTCAATTTGCACCTTCATTTAGACTGGTAATTGTCCAAACTACCCTTCAACAAGCCTGGTGTATAGATTACAAATGGCATTACCTCAGATAATATGAAATAGATATCCATCCTAAATAATATGGTTTTAGAAACTACGGTGTATGGAGCCTGCAAACTATATTTGACTATATGACTATATTTCTAGGAAAGTTGAGTGTGCTATCCCACAGATTTTTTACTTTTAATTATTTTTCTGTTATGTTTTATTTTGTTATATTGGGATTTTTTGTTTTTGTTTTTTACTTTTGTATCCTCCCAGAATCACACATCTAAGAAGAGCGGCTATCTGAATTTAATAAATAATTAAAATTAGGTCACTAATCTATATCTTATATTGTGCATGGTACGTTCTGAAAAACAAGAAGAGAGTTGTCCAAAAAGTGAGTGACACAGTTAAGTACTGTTCTCTGAGTTTAAACCCTGTTAATTCTTGGGCATTAGATTTACATTCTGTCTTTTTTTTTCTAGAAGCTTGGGGTAGAATTAACAGGTATCTCCCCTCCTCTATCCCTATAATTGCCCTGTGAGATGGGCTGAACTAAGAGAATTTGAAGCTACCAATGAGTTTCCATGGCTAAGGATGGATTTAAGCCCAAATCACCCATTGTGTGATTTTTTTTCTGGGTGAGGAGAGGGTGAAGCCTATTATATACTATTAAATATTTAATTTAAAGAAAGTTACTTAGACTTGTTTATTATCAAATTCTTGAGGCGAGTTCTATCATTTTCCATTATTCTGCATTTTTTAGATGAGATAATTGAGCAAGCAAATCCCCACCTTAATATCTCACCCATTTAAGGATACAGTACAAGAAAGTTCAAAGACCTGTAAGTGTTTCTTCCAGGTTCACAACTTGTAACTCTTTTTGGGGAAGTCCTTTCCATTAATGCTTATCTCTAAGATAAAGTACATGTAAGCCTGGAATTCTAAAGCAGAGAGTTCAAGAGTGAGGCAGAAAGGGCGAGATTGGAAAGCAAACAAAGATGAGTTCCAAAAATGGAAAAAAGAAATACAACGATTTTTTCCCTAGCACTACCATTTTAAGAGCAGACTAAATTTATTAACTGTATTTTAACTGTACCATAAGTAAAATAAACATGGTGACATACTTGGATAAATATCCTATTAGCACAAAATAAGAACTCTTGTAGTCTTATAACAAAGATTAATAGTGTACTAAATTTCCTGACTTCAACTCAGCAAATCTTTTCCTATTACAGAATCTGAAAAAGTGTACTTTTATTCCAATAAATTTTTTTTAGAAAATAATGCTATTTAACATTTAAATTAGCATGCTATTATTTATTTTCATTAAACATTCAAGGAGATATATTAAGTAACTTAAAAAAAATAAAAAAATAAAACACAAATGATAAATTAAGGATTTAAAGGTATCAGGGAGGATATAATTTTCCAGCAAAATATTAATTATTTATAAATAACTAGATGTGTTATATTGTTTTAGCAGACTTAAAAACTCATAGTGAAACTTCAGAATGAATAGTGAGAATTCTGGTCAACACAGTATAGATTACTTGATAAAACTGTAGACCATGTTGAATTCAATGCACATTACTAAAAACCTGTAAATTTAAAACACTAACTTTAATTTAATTTAATTTTAATTTTATTAAATTTCTATACCGCCCCTCTCCCGAAGGACTCGGGGCAGTGAACAGCC
>JAEANM010011119.1:5420-15437 GCA_017656035.1 Myanophis thanlyinensis
ATAAAAGAAATATATAAGAACTTTTGACATTGGCAGATCATTATATTATGTACAAGAACAATGGCACCCTCCAAGCACAGGACATCCAGCATTTCACAGGCTTATTGTATTCCACTGGGGACAGCAAAAGCATTGTAATGTCTAATAAGTTGGTACACAACTGATTTAATTTTAATATGATGAGATACACAGGGCTTAGAAAGCTTTTTAATAAAACGGTTAAAAAATAGCAAAAGTTGAGAGAATAAAACTATCAAAATACTGAATATAGTGCACTGAGAATCAAACAGGTGACACTCCAATACTGGTTGGGACATAAGACAGCGGATGGTACTGGGTAATATTTCCTGTTCATGTCACCAAACATAGCCATAGCTAATTATACAAAATGTATTCCCTAAAGCTACTACAAAATTTAAGATTTTCAATATACCTACTAATGTGTCAAACATCAGTAGGTCCAAAAAGAATCCCACTTGAAAAACAAAAAACCCCAAATCCTCCCATTTTTGCAGAGTAAAACTAAGATGGGGAAGCCATATAAATATTTAAAAAAAAAGTGCTTTAAAAATTATTTGGAAATCTTTGATTATAAGTTGTATCTGTACCCTGTATAGATGTTTAAATAGGAAATTTTAAATGTAATTGAACGTTGCCTGTTTAGTATTATCTAATAGTGTGTAGAGGGAATCAAGTAATAATGTACACTAATCTCACATGGATGAGGTCAGCTTTTCTGGCCATAAAATATTTAATTTTTCCTGAGCCTAACTTGATCAGGCAGGGAGGATCAAACTCACCCAAAGTAAAATCCTACCAACTGCAACAAAATCACAGCAGGGATTAACTTATCCTCCTTGGATGTTCAGCTATTTGACATTGCTAACAATTCCAGTCTCAAATATGTGTAGCTGCCTACGATATTTTACAGAAATGAGAGTTTGTCCATAAAAGTTTGCAGTTCAGACTATACAACCAACATCTTCAAACCCTTTCTGAAAGGTTTGTTTTACAGCCAAAACTTGGAACCAAACAGCAGAGCCCTCTGCATGTCTACTTGAAAGTCAGTCTTACGCCTTAGTAATTGCATTTAAGAGTGCAGTTTAACACCATCAAATTCCCATTCATTTGTGCCTTTGCAATTTAGGTAACATACAGAAAACTATTTTCAAGTGTTGAATTTCGATCTCTAAAGTTGAAAAAAAAAAGATTTTGCATTGTGGTAATTTTTATGTAAAACTAGAAATTCCAACATTGACATTAAACTAACCACAGACCAAAAAGAACTCAGCACAACATAAATTCCAGACTTTCCCTCACACATTCCTAAATTATACATTGCATCACCAAATCCAGAGATTTTCACTTTGCAACAGGGAACTTTGTGAATGCTACTGCATGCAGCTACCTTAGCTACTAGAGATGTTTGGCACTATAAAGGCTATAACTTGTTAAAGGAGAAAAGAAAGGGAAGGCTGGTTCTAGTTCCTGCAAATAAGCGACTGGACTATTCAGCAATGGTGATGTCAAAGATCTGGTTAGCAGTGCATGTGCAGTGCAGATCATCCCTTGTATGCATGTCCTTGAATGCTGAATGCAAGTTTATTCCCTCCATTCAACACCATTCCCACTTGTGGTACCTCAGAAAGAAGGAAATTCCATGTACAGAATAGTTTGCCCTTGCTGGATAAGGGTGAATAGCTTTGAGTTGAAGAGTGAAATCTGCTGCAGTCATAGATAATTATTCCTTGTTTGCTGCAGCTTTTTTAAGATGAACTTATGATTTTACTTATCACATATAAAATTCATTTGCTGTTGTGCTATCACTTAAGCTAATTTGCTGCCCGCATATATTTTAAGAAAAACACGGCATTTTGTTTTTTAGCAATATCTATGCAGCCCATTATATTATGCAGCCCCTGATTTGTTTTTAATAAATAAAGCCCTTGGTACTATATAGAGAAGGACTCAAGCTCATTCTATTTCCAAATTTTGCTTCACTTCTCCTTTTTATACTACTTTAAAGGAGAAAACAGGAGGAGAGGCTGTAGTTTCAACAAGTTTAGCTGCCATTACTATATGTGCAAGTATGCATTCTAAGGGATGGCTCTCCACAATGTATAAGGGGTAAATTTGGGGCTCACCTACACCTAGCATCTAAGAAGAAAGTATTGGCTCTAAAGTTCTGTGTTTAGTTTTCTTGATGGTACAAAGTCTTGACGGCGAACCCAGATGACTTCTTCACTGTTGCCTTCCATGCCACCATTAATTCCAGACAGAGCAGCTTGCTTCTTTAACTGAGCCATTCTGGATGCGTGTGTGCCCATAGTATACCGTGTTTTGGTTCCCCGGTATGACTGGTTGTTTGTAATAGAGGCTGACTGCAATTGCTCCTGAAGTTCTTTTTCAACCATGGTGCTCTTCAAAGGCTCACAACAGTCCTCCTCATCACTGAGAATATCTGTTTCTTTTATGTCCTCTTGTTCTTCATACTGACCAAGATCAAACTGCTCTTCTACCCAGCGGTCAGTGTCCTTGTTGCTGGATGTCTGGTGGGTCTCTTTCTCGGGGCTGCTGGCAAAGACGGCATCTGAATCAATGGTAAATCTGTTTCGAGCTAGGCGTCGCCTTCTCCTCCCGAGTGACTTGCTTGGGGCGGACACTGTGCACACACAAAAATAAAACCCTCTTTTATAAAGAGAAATTTGAATATTTTTAAAATTAGCTTTTGCATTCTTCCTTTCACAATATAGGTAAAGGTAAAGGTTTCCTCTGTCATGTCCAATTCTAAGAGGTGATGTTCATCTGTTTCTTGCCCAAGGAAGCCAGCATGATTATATACCAAAGGGGCATGAAATGCTGTTACTTTCCAACCAAATTGCTATCTATTTATCTACTTGCATTTACATGTTTTCGAACTGCTGAGTAGGGAGGAGCTGGGGCAAGCTTACCCTGCTGCACAGTGCTTGGGTTTCCAGCTGGCAAGCTCAGTATCTTTAACCATTGAGCCATCATGCCCCCCCCCTACACACACCACAGCTGATAATTTATCACAATGAAACATGCAAAATCTGACAAGGTAAGACTTGAGAAATTGATAAACATGAAGAAAGGCTAATAAATCTCCTCAAGGGAGATGAGCAGTTTAGAAACACAAAATATAAATAAATGTATTTATTTATGACATATTTACTATAACATATAAAATATATAATAATAGCATTGACTGTATTAAAATCTTTTTGAGCTGTATGTGTCCATGTGTGTACAGATACACACTTATAAATATATATTTCTGACCAATGCCTGAAATAAAGTGATGATAATGTCTATCATCATTAAAAATGTTTATACCTAAATCTTCTAGGCAGAGAAATTAAGTTGTATACAAGGTTAAAATTTGCCTTGTAAATTTTAAAATATCCTGTAGTTAACATTAGATATGATAATGGAAAAAGAAGGTAGTACTTTTTCTTCCTTCAGTGGATAGAAATGTCTCAGAGTTCATTTTAACATATGGACTATTGGAATTGAAACATGTGGCTCAGTGGTTCTCTATTACTTCTCACTTCATTATTTTAAGATATGCTAATAGATAAGGCAATTCAGTAATGCTGCAATAGCACTGCATGTCAGATTTTTTGAAGAGAAGTAGTAGTGATGGGGCGAAATACAGAGAGCTGATATTTAATGTGATGTCCTGCATACAGACACACACATAAAATATATATATTTCTGATCACATCACCTGATGTGGGGTTTTGTGAATTCAGTTTCCTTTCGCACCTCACAACATTCAAGAGTCAAATGAAGTGTCAAGTTGTGTTACATAAGTCTGCCACTATGGCAGTTAGTAATTAATTAAATACGATCTTATTACACATTTCTGAAGCTACAATAAATGGGATAAAATATTAATGTGGAAAAGCATTCTCTGTGTGTATGGTGCTTCGTTTTGTAAAATTCTCTCAAGACTAATCTGTTGCAGGTTTATAATGTGAGAGACCAAAGTAACCAATGAATGGGACAGAATCAATCGTGAGCAGGATCATCCCTCCTTGCTCTTAAACTTCTTTTTTTCTCTCTTCTGGACTGCTTTAACAAACTTTAACCATGAATACCTGTCCTGTTCATAGCTGGCCTTGCACCTTTCAGTGCACTCAGCCTTTTTCCTCCAAATGGGACATAGTGCTGCGAGGAGGGCAAACTTTCAGTTTTAAGAAGTTGTCTTCTGTGTTTGTCACGTAAAATTGAATGCACAGCTTTTAGAAAATCTTTCCTATGTTCTGGGGAACTGAAAAGAAGAAAGAAAGAACACACACCAGTTACATGCTGGTCTGTCAGCAGAATATTGACATTTATTTATTTAGCATAAATAGTAATATAATTTTGCAAACTATCACTCCTTACCTACAACAAAGATGGAATGACCTCTCTGGCCTGCCTTCCGACTCCGATTTCACATGAACTATCTCACAGACAGAACTGGTCTCTGCATCTAGACAAAGAGAAAAGAACATTTTAAAAACACCATGTTGATTTGTTATTTACTGAGAGCATTTCAAAGACAATCTCACCTGAAATTTGAAGATTACTATGATGATTAGCTTAGTGAATTAAATACCTAATAATAACTGGTTCAAGAATTATAGCCCCAGGATTGGTGATGTGAAATGATGGATTATTTCCATGTCGTGCTGAATACATGAAATGACTGAAACATGTAAAAGCTTCTTAACATAGTTGCAATCCCATCACATCAAGCATCTTCCCATTAGCAATGTCCAAGAGTGGTTCTATAAAAGTGGTATAATTGTTTTCTTACCCTGACTTTTCTTAGGTGATGAATGATTCTAAAGACCACCACAGTCAGACAGTCCGAAGAAAACAATATTCCTTCCACAAGGAGGTCTCCTGTCTCTGTAGCATCATAAACAGCTGCAGCCAGACACAGCACTACATAGACACCCTCCATTCATTTCAGAGTAGACTGTATATGACTCCCATTCAAACCACTTTGTTCATAATCAAATGTAAACAATTTCAAGGGATTTCTTAAGCAAATGCCATTTTATTGTGTCAACACAATTTTGTTCCTACGCTGTGGTTGAATATACCATTACTGATGCTATTTTTTTAAAAGCCAGAAAATGAAAACGTAAAAAGTAAAGTCAATGAAGTTTATGTAAGCTAGAATAAGCAACTTTTACATTATCTACTGAAACCCTACAATAATGAATTCTAGACTTGTACAGAAAGACCTGTACGAAACACCTTTGGACCACTTTCCATTGGCTGCACTGAATGAGATATTTGGCTGCTAAAGAGAAACTACAAACTGCAAATTTCAAAGTTTAAAGCAGCAAAAGCGATCTAAAGAAGTAACTACCCTGTCACTTATATTGATATTGTATTTCCAAAAACAATACTGTCCATATACCTACAATGTCCCTCATGGTACAATATGAAAATGAACAACAATTTCATACGCCATGAAAACTTTCAGTGACTTAATTAAGGTATCTTGCTGTTCCCTTGCTTGATCCAGCTCTCATCACAATTAAAATTCTCAGTAGTGAATCTAAAAACTCCTACAGGGACACCACAGGTAGTGCATATCAGCAGCTCATATTAGGAATACATATTTGGAATTGAAAAGCATCTACAAATTGCTTTAGTTATACTTTGTGGCTATAGATTTTATATCGGAAAACAGAATTTGTGTCAGCTGATGCGTATACATACACACACAGAAACACATGACAAAAAGCATTAAGGACAATTCAAATGTAATAAAGATAATCTGACAGATGAGACTGAACTCATCATTTAATTTTTAAAGATTAAATGTATCTGTATGAACAAAAGTCATTGGGAAAGCTATGTTAATGGCCCATTTTGCCTCATGGGCAAAGAAGACTGGGAGACAGTGACTGAGGGGAATTCTACAGGATATAAGGGAGATGTGGGAGATGGATAAAGAGGTTTTCTGGCCAATTAGAAATAATGATGCTATGGAGATTGATAAACAATGTAAACACAAAAAAGTGAGACAAGCAGAAATAGCATCCGGAAGCCGTGTTTAGCAAGCATTAGTTCAAACACTAAAGTAATGATGGGCTCCCACTCTTTTAAGTAATTTTGTTGACTATCAGAATTATTGTAAAGTTAAACTAAGGGTTTAACTCTCTTTAAAAGAAGAAAGTGTGAAAACAACTGAGCTACCCAATTCCTGCTCTCTTGAAATTCCTGTTCTGAAACTCAGGAAATAGGAAAACAGCAAGAATTCAAACTAACGCCCATATTTACCAAATAAAAGGCCCCATTTGAACAGTTAAAATGTTATCAAATATAATCTGAATGCTATTTTTTGTTTGTTTTGTAATTCTTATTTTAGATAAATTGGTTTTTTCTGCTAGTTTGTATACTTACCATACTTACAGTTTGGTAACTACTGGGATGTATTTCTTCAAAAGAGAACTTTTTCAATAATCAGATAAAAAAAAAACCATAACAAACCCATTTAACCCTACCTGCACTTGCCAATGCTCGAACCTGCAAAGCCTCCAAGGGAATCATGTGACGGAACCGAAATGGGTCTGAGTCTTCATAAATGGAAGCCCGATGGGATCCACCCTATGTAGGGGAAAAACAATTTTTATTATTAATTATAATAAAAATTTATTAATTAATAAATTTATTAATTAATATTAATAAATATTATTAATTATAATTATATAAACAATATGAAAACTGGTTTATTTCATATCAAATGTTTAAAATATCTACAAAAGCTTTCAGTCTTGATCAATACACAGTTAAGAAAAGTGTTGGAATTAAAGAAGTTTATAGGAGTTTTCCCTAAGGGTTTCATTGTTTCATCCCCTCATGATAATTTCCCATCTGAAAAAGTAACTTTATATTGTCATTCTATTATTCCCTTCATTTGATTATCAGAGCAACCACTATCTTGCTGAATAGTTTTTCTGTCTCAGGCAGAAACAGGTTGAGATTTAAGGTTAAGAACAAATGTCACAGGAGTATAATAGAAGATCTCTGTTTCATCTCAAGAGTATTGTCTTGTGACTGATTTTTGTTCTGAAATTAGAGAACTGATAATGATTGGTCAAAGCTGTATGATTATATCTGACACAGCAAACAACTAAAAGTTTTCTGCATTAAATATATGTTGGTAGGTTGTTACTGCTGCAAAAAAATGGCAAGTGCAGTTTCTCCATCAGCAGAACTATTGTTTCATAATTATAGGAAGATATAATTTTACTTTATTTCACTTTTGTCTAACTTTTCTTAGAACATTATAAATATTTCAAGAACAATTCATAGATAATAGAACAAATTCCAAAAAGGTCAGTGGGGATAATTAGAAGACCAGAAACCAAATCCTATGATGAGACAATTAAAAAACTAAAAGCCGTTTGCCACTGAAAAGACCAAGAACAGTGGGTGAGCGGGGCATAGATTAACAATCTAAAAGATGCACCCTAAAAATATGCTGTATTCTGCATCACCAGAAATAGCAGGACAAAGAATAATATATTTATTTTACAAAAACACCAAATTCTGGTTAGATGTTAGGAAGGTATTAATTACCCAGAGAAGTGATTGGTTACCATTCACCAGATAATCATCTGACTATCTGATGATGAATCATCTGATATCATGCATTTTTACTATTTTAAATTTTTGAATTATCATATAGAGAGCCCTAACAGCTCTTTCCAACTCTATTAAATGCAATTCTAAATTCTAATTCTAAATACAGGATATTTCAATTGAAATTTGCCTAATCTGCATGATTTATTTATTTATCTAAAAGATTTATAAGGCCATCCATCTTAAGCAATTCTGGGCAACACACAACAACAATAAAACCAATAAATAAAACAATAAAAACAATAAAAGAAATAATAAGAAAAGTAAAAGACACAATGAAAAAGAAAATAAAGGAGAGTTGTATGAGTATATATTAGGAAATTAGTTATAAAGAATTAAACAGAATATTTATATCCAAGGAATTTGCTTTTGAAGAAACTGATAGTAATAATAAATCACTCTGACACAAAAGAAAAGCTTTGACTGCTCTTTCCAAGCATTAAGTTTACAACTAAAAATAGTTTATAATAATTGCTAGAATGACCTAATTATCCCAATCCAATACAGTATTTCACTTTTTTGTTGCTTAATATTATTTACAGTTGATAAATTTACCAATTTTTTCTTCTGTTTCACTCCTTCTTTATATACAAGTACCACAGCAGTTTTGAACACTACAAGAGGGAAAAACAAACAAACACAGGAAATCAATAGTTTGCCAATGCATAACCAGAAAAAAAAATCCACTACTAATTCTATGGAAAATGTTCAAAGTTTCTTTCTTTGCACCCCTATAGTAGCCTTCCTCATATGCCAAAAAGAAAGAGAATAATGTTCTAAATACGTGATAGCCAGATGAACTGAAATAATATCTATTCTGGACAAAAAATAATAATACTCAATGTTTTTAACAGTCAGTGGCACTTACTTCATTGATAAAGGGTTATAAATTGTAATCATATATTTAAACATTTACTGGGATTTGAGGATTTTGCCAACAGAGTCAGTTCATTCATTTAATAGGATTACTCTGCAGTAGAATAAGCACTTTAATAAGTATCATTTAGTTATTTGTACCTGTAAATGGTCCCTATAAACAATTAAAAATGTTCTAAACTGTAAAACTTTCATTTAATAATTTTTCACAATTATGAAGAAAAAGTTAAGCATTACATAGTGCATAAATTACATTAAATTATTGTGCACTGATGGATTATTTGCAGGGAATTTCTCTGACACAGCATTATGCATGGAAAGAACCAAAATCAACATTTACATAAAAGTAGCATTTCAGCAAATCTCTCTGAAAGATAAACTCTGAAGATGGAAGGAAAAATAAGAGCTACTGCCTACAGCCATCAATTTTACATTTCACAGCTTTTTTATATTTCCTGACTTACTGAGCTTTGCAATATTGTTAAGCTTGTAATGTTTAAATAAATGCATACTAAGTATAAGAACAGACTCCAAAGCCCTAAATTGTTACTTCTTAAAAATCTTTAAAAACAAGAATAACAACAGCTTAAAACAATTTCCCCAAATCTAATGTATTTTGGATCACATCATTTCCAGTCAAGCTTCTCAAGTGTGCCACAGGGGGGAGGAGTGGCCTAAAATGCCTGACTACAAAGTCAAATCTTACTCATTTAGTTTCCAACATTTTTGCATATTTAATCAAGCTTTTCTATGAATCTAGGAATCATTTTTATGCTTTGAAATCCAATGTCATAACTGCCTCAAATATTAATCCATTTCATGCCAAAAGCAGGGTCGGCTGATGTGACCCACATAAAACAGAGGGGTGGAGAAGTTAAACAGTTGTGACTGCCATCTTGACAATTCCCATTCGAGAAACACCTTCAGTGGTGTCATTGGAAACTATAGGTGCATATTTTATTTTATTTTTATTTGAAACACTTATTTTCTCTGAAAACAAGTACATACCGAATGCTGCCAGTTCAGGTTCCTTCTTCCACTTTCCAAGTGACGCAGGAGGATTAAGCCAGATGACCGTGGTATGCAATAGCAAATCTCCCATAGAAAGATCTGCCACCTGCCAGTCACATGCCCATACAAAAGAAAATGAGTGTTTTTAAAAGGCATTTAATAAAGTCATTTAAAATAAATTTGAGCCTCCTTTTCCTGAGATTCTAAGACTTTAGCCACACAGGCTCTCAAGAAAGGACAGAGCAGCTCTAAGGTGCTGCAACCAAATTCATACATTCCAGAACATGAAACAGCTGTCATGGCCGCATTCCCAATAAAGAAGTAAAACAGGACTAGCCTGCTTTGTTTGTGAGAGGGCCAAAATGGACCATATATATATAAATCCAAAATAAAAGCATCTCCCATCAGTGAAGAGATCCAGCAGAGAATCATCCCCAGAGAAAAATCATCCAGATG
>JAEANM010011120.1:0-15436 GCA_017656035.1 Myanophis thanlyinensis
GCTTCCCATTGGCTGGTGGGCCAGCCAATGGGCATCGGCGTCCCGACAGCCAATCAGCTGTTGGGTCGTCCGTTCACGACGGCGGACCAATGTGTGGACTTCGGCCATGCATGCGCTGTATACAACAGTTTCCTTCTTCCGTCTCTACAATCTGTGCAAAGCATGCAGTTTCTAATGCAGCCATAACTCTCAAGTTACCTTGAAAAGAACTCAATATTTTCTCCCTTTTGAGTCAAAACACTCCGTACAGAGAGCCTTTCCACGGCTGACTCCTTTTTAAAATTCCTATGAACAGCAGTACATATGTTTATTCGATTGTATCTTTTTAACCCTTCCCTGCTTTGGGCTTGAAAGGAAAGGCTGGGCTGAAATCTGCAAAACAGTCTTGAAGTTTTGCCATGACTTTTTGCAAAACTGTCAGAGTTATTATCCCTGTGTCAGTGAACATAAAACGGCAGGAAGTAATATTGTGCTTTGTTTTTGGCATTTGTTTTGTATATAGACTGTGTAGTCTAATCTTACACAAAGTTGAATTAGGCGGCGGTGGGGGGGTGTTATGTAGATGTCTTGCTACTCTTGTGTTGTCAACACAAGAGGCGGCAAATGAAATGTTACCCCCACATGAGCTGCGTCTTCAAAGGGAGCTATCAGATATGAAAACCTCCAGCAGAGATCAATTGAAAATTATCAAAGGGGCTCTTGACTTCTCCCTGTTATTATTTTCCTTTTAAAATGCTTAAAGAACCATCCACATACCACAACTGAGGCAATGGTTATTATGTAAATAAACAAAACCACAATTATAACACAATTACCTGCATCAAACTTTTGAGGGCTAAGCAAAAAGAAAATTAACATCCTAACTAATACATTATATTTGGAAGGACAAATGCCAAAATGGTTGAGGAAGGTCTCTACTTTGTTATAGGTTAAGAGAGGGCTTAAACCCCAGAGTCCTGAGTTGTCTTGTAGCGAGATGGACAGGAAACAAACTTAATAAATTTAAATTTTAAATTTTGTTATTTAATAAATAGCAATAAATAATAATTATTAAAGTTCCAGATCTGCTAATTGCGTTTTTAATGCATATACCCATAAATGTGTAAGTCGCAAGTTGGCAGCCATAAAATTGCAAATTTTATGATTAAACTAGGTAAAATATAATGAGATTGCTAAATCTATGGAGAATCATGAAATCTCCAAATATTTGGAGTTAAATCTAATGGATTGGGTTGCTAGAATAAGACTAATAAAACTAATCTGGTTTGGTGCCCAGCGTCTAAAAAGGAGCTGATCCATTCAAGAAAAAAGGTGGAATGTAAATAAAAATATGACCTCATTTGCATTTTATTTCCTTCATTTTATAATTTATATAATCTACAAGTTATTAACAATTATTTTCATTACTGATGCATCTGAAAAGAGACATCAGAATGTTTACACACAGGAAATTCAATGTTCTTGCTACTCTTTTTTTTTACTTCAGAGACTGGAAAAAATAAAAGCAGTTTTAACATGTCATAAAGATTTTGTTTTCCTAGGATGCTGAAGTTGAGTTGGGTTTTTACTCTGAGACCAAGGGAACAGATTAAAATATTGATAAAATATAATCAGTACAATAACATCTGGCCACTTAAAATTAGAAGGAAAATCTATATGACCTTCCCAGCTGAAGCAATAAGCAGGCCTCACCCCTTTCTCTCTCTTGAGCTTTCCAAAGCCCATGCAGTAGATAGATATTGTTTGAAGGGAAAATGATAATTTGGCAATGTTTAGTTGACTAATTTACTTATTTGTTAGATTTATTAGGGCTGCCTGACTCCACAACTGCTCTTAAAATAAGCATATTGAGAGTTGGCAGTTGGTATTTATCATATCAAGTACAATTCTAATTTTACCACTCAGCTTTCACTATGCGCAACTTCTATTCAGTGGAAATAATAATGAAATGAAACAGTCTCATTTATTGTGCCGATGAAATGGGATAAAAAAAAATATGGCTGATTCAATGAAAAATGCATCCCTCGTGGAAACCAATTTATTCCTGGGGTTATGGTTCCCTGGAAGTAGTAGTATAAGATCGCAATTTCCATAGAGAGAGCTGGTCTTTCCCACTGATTTTGTAGTAACCTCCAGATTTACAGTAGACTAGACATTAGCTTCCTGATATTTGCAATAAAATGTCTTCTTCCAGCATTATGGTAGAATGCGGTAAGTTTTCCAATAGGGCAGAGTTCACAGGCTCAAATTTCCAGCATGGACATGTTTAGCCTTCCATACTCATTTTTCAAAAGCTAAGGTGTAAACCACCCTCTAAAAATTCAAACATAATAGCAACAGCTGTGGTCTACATTTGGAGTAAAGGCCTAGGTGTCAAGTTCAAATAGCTAAAGTACCAGGTCAAAGCTAGCAGTTCCGTTTCCATTAGCCACAACTGTTTAAAAGTATTAAATACAGTCATTGGGATTGAGGGAGGGGGAGTGGGTCAGAAGCGACCCTTTCTTCCTATATGGCTATCTAGGTCCACATTATTCCAATAGTTGCTGGTGAACAAAATGTGCTGATCCCATGTGAATATATTTCTGGAGGCAGGGGCAAGGGAAAGTCAATTTAAACCAGAAAATATAGCATCTATTTAAAAAAATCATGTTCCACCCATATATGTCAGCCCTATTCCAAATTACTCTGTGTCCCTTCTGGCCTCATTTATTATTATATTAAAAAGCTGAGATATCAGGCCACATTTCTCACCCATATTTGCTTTGACCCAAACATCTGAACTGCTTTGTCAAATATGTTGCATATCTTCTAGGTACACTGAATAAAACCTTGGATTTAGAGCATATTTGGGGAAAAAAATGAAGTATGAAAAACACGAGAGGAGGTACGCGGGAAAATAATGGGATTGTGAAATGAGGCTACTTCGACATTGCCATTTACTTTGTTCCATTTTTAATTTCTTGACCAAAGATGGAAAAATGAAGTCCCTTCAGGAATATGGCAATGCAATGTTCCCTTTCTTAATGGCAAGCCAAGACACATCTTTCTCTCTGAAATCTTGCCTCCATTTATTTATAAGGTTCATCCATTTATTTTTAAAAGACTAAAACCTGTATAAAATGCAATTCTAGAAAATAAATTTTACCATTAGTTTTATCATGTGCATGCATCACTGTGCCTAGGTGTACTTGTGCATGAATCATCTGACTTAAAGAGACAATCAGATAATTCAGTCTGCTCATAACCACACATCATTTTTGTGCTTGGTTCCTTCATCAATGATCCCAGAGAACGTGGGAAAGGAATGAACAACACTTCCCTTTTCGCCACCCGGAGCCTTTCCCGTTGGCTGAGACAGACGTGGCCTCTGCACACAGATGGGAAAGATTAGGGATGGATTAGGGCTGTAACCAATACATATCCTGTGTGTAAGAATCGTTTTCAAAAGCAGGTTTGTCATTTAAATATGCTTTGGAAGAGTGAGGGAAATATCCTCCTTATTTATAATCACACAACTAGTATGACATGTAAGGGTGACTGCACACTAATGAGGTATAAATAAGCAGGATTGAGTAGTCTCACCAGCAAGTCAGAGCACACATTCCTTCTTATGTAGGCTTGTTGTTAACATCTGCATGCTCTTTTCTACAACTGAAAATATACATTCAGTGATATGGTTTTAACAACTTGAGACTGGGCATGGATTTTAACTGATATGAATGGCATCCTATTGTCCTCAAAGAAATCAAGGCTGCTTGATCCAACACTACTGTGCTTTCAGATCTTCCAAAGCATGCTCTTTAAGAACATCTCTTCCTCCCATATATTTGCCTTCTGTAAGGCACTTCATTGGATGCTTTGCACTGCTAAGGCATCACAATTTTATTCAGATTTTATATAGATTTCATAACCATTCTCCTGTAGGTTGGGCTGAGAGGAATTGACTGAACCAAAATCACATAGGGAATTTCTATGGGTGAGGGAAGATTTGAACCCGAGGCTCCCCAATCTTAATCCAACCTATTCAGCATTATTGTACACCACAGTGGTCTTCAGTTCTTTTTAATGAATTGGCAGAGGCAAAGGATTTCATATCCCAAAGTCTCATCCAGCAGTTCCAGTACTAGTAGAACCTTTTCCAGTGTTTTCAGGAGATGTCAGAAGAGACTTCAGAAGCAAGTTCATTTGCTATGGTTTTATTGACCTAAAACAGTGCTTCCTAACCCTGCTTGTTTTCAGATGTGTGGGTTTCAAATCCCAGAATTCCACAGCCAGCATGGCCATTGATGGGACTTCTGGCAGTTACCATGGTTGGGAAACACTGCCCTAAACCCATGAACCTTGGCTTTTAGCTTTTTGGTTTCAGACAAAAAGATGTTTTGGTGTACACAGAGTTCCTATAGGCAAAGGAGACCCAGTGGCTCAGTGGCTAAGACATTGGGCTTGTCGATCAGAAAGGTCAGTAGTTAGGCGGTTCGAATCCCAGTGCTATGTAATGGAGTGAGCTCCTGTTACTTGCCCCAGCTTCTGCCAACCTAGCAGTGTGAAAGCATGTAAAAAATGCAAGTAGAAAAATAGGGACCACCTTGGTGGAAAGATAAACAGCGCTCCGTGCGCCTTCGGCACATTTAGCCATGCCAGCCACATGACCACGGAATCATCATCAGACAGTGCTGGCTCTTTGGCTTAGAAACGGAGATGAACACTGCCCCCTAGGGTCAAGAACGACTAACATATATGTGCAAGGGAACCTTTACCTTTACCTTTTACAGTTCCTTAAACCAATTTTGCCTTTTCCAGGATAGAAACATGCCATGGCTGCAGAAGAGAGGCATTCAGTTTCAGAAAAAGACACAACTATTTTAAGGAGTTTTAAACTGGTGCAAAGCAAACCCTGAAGCATTGCCTGGCTCTACAAATCCCTCACTGACACTTTGCAGCTCATGGCAGAATAGTTTGCTGAAGTAGTCAGTTCCTTCAGAGAGTTGCTTGCAGTGAAGCAGTTGTTGTAAAGCAGCTGGTTGACTTTTATCCAGTTTGAAGTCCATCCTGATCAGCAGAACAAAGCAAATTTCAATCTGTCTAATAGCCAGAGCTATACACTCAGAACCTCAGTTAGCTACTCTGAACATTAGCAATAGTCTGGCAGGACAGCAGAAAGAAGATGAATCTAAAACGTAACACTACATTGGAAAGAAATCTATTTAGAGTAAGTTTTTAAATATATCCTTATATCATCTTCTTTAAGCAAACTTGCTTCTTGGGCAGCAAAATATGCATTTTTCACAATTTTTACTGTCAAACTATGCTCATCAAAGTATGGATATAAAGGTAAGTCTGAACAAAAAGTACTTTTTAGAGGTGAAATGCACACCAGAAGAGCATATAAATATGAATAATAAATAAATAAAATATTCTATTAGGGAAGAAAAGTAATTATTACTGGAATTTTTTTAAAAAAAAATACTGTAAAGTACCAAAACCACACAAACCGATGTAGAAAAGGATCAAGACAAACTTACAGGGGAAACATGCAAAACTGATTTGCTCATTCCTGCTTTAATGATTAAACATCTCAACCAGTGGTGGTGACCCTCTGGCATGCCTGCCAGAGGTGGCACACAGAGTCCTCTCTGTGGGCATGCACGCCATCACCCCAGCTCAGCTCCACTGCGTTTCTCTGTGGCATTTCTCACCTTCATTTGCAGGGAAACAGAAGTTTCCCTGGAAACAATGAAACTTTTTCTTTTCATGGAAGAAAAAGATTTCACCTTTTGCAGAGCTGCCTGTGTTGGGATGCCCTGCCTCATGCTGGCCAGCTGATCTTTCGATTTCTGGCGCGCATGCATGCCATCCAGCTAGTAATTGGATTTCCAACACATGCACACATGATAGAGTTAGGGTTCCCAGTGTACAGTTTGATTTTCTTTCAGTCCAGGGTATTCTCAGCAATTCTTTTCACAGCACCACAATTAAAAGGCACAAATCAGTTTGGCTTTCTGATGGTCCAGTTTTCACAGCCATGTTACAATTGGGAAAGCCATGGCGTTTGACAGTATGTACTAGCACTGATGATGTTACTTAGTTAAGGTAATTAAATGTCTGCAAGAAAACCAACAAGCTCAGAGAACACCAAGGATCCCTCATGACAGTATGTACTTACTGTCAACGTGCTGTTTCTGTATTTTAATATTTTTAAGTATCTAGATCTGTCATAGTATTTGTCCCATAGTAGCAGATGTCACTTTGCCTACAGATACATTTTCCAAACAGACAACAGATCTGTGAATATTATCATTAGCATCTGTTACGCAGTTGAGCCTATTCTAGGCATTTGGTATGCAGAGGTGATTTAATCTGTACTCGATTAGCCTCCTGTTGCTGTGGTGTTAGACCGAATGACTTGGATGTCAATTAACGTGAGAATGTTTCATACAGTAGTGATTTAGATCGATACAAGTATATTTTTATTTCTGTGTTTTTCAGAGCAAAACTCAAAACATCTTCTACCTAAAGTATCGACTAAAAAATCAAATTACAAATAAAAAGCAGAAGCAATCCAAGACTGCCTATTCCTAAACCTGAATTAGAAAGTCCAACCAATAATAGTATCTCTATATTCTATGTATTAGAATTCATACTATTATGGTCTGTTTACTCCTTCTAGTAAACACACCCTGATCTAGAATGTCTATTGCCATACTATGATTAGATGAAAATGAAAAATACAGATAGATACCAACTCTTGGTATAATGCAAAGCAAATCTATGGATAATATTTTCAGACAGACACTGAGCAATATAAAATAAACATGGATATGAAACATTGGTGGATGGATGGATGATTGATTGTGTGCCAGGTAACTGCCAGTTTCTCAACAATTGCTTCCCTCATAAAACAGAATAGAATAGTAAAAATGTGAAAATATTACATGTTCATAAATACTCAAAACACTTAGCAATTTCATTTGGGAATGTCACATGACATTGAAAAAGACTTCCCAAGATCTCACATGGGATTGCTAAAATCTTAGAAATCTGAACAGATTTTATGAGGTCTGTGCTATCATCTGCATTTGTATTTATGTAAGAAACCTTTAGAAATCACCTAAGCCTACTAAGTACCATGTCCAGAATGTTCATCTCTACCAAGTTAAAAGATATTGCAGATGATACACACAGTAAGGATTTATCTATATTGTCTGTTTTCACCCGCAATGCTCAATAAAGGCATTATTAATGTATTTTTAATTTCACAGTTCATAGAAAAAAAAAATACATGCAAATACATAGCTCAGACAGGAAATATCAGTTCTTACTTATCTAACCCCTTCATATTATTCAAGCAAATTCTAAGGTAGAAATAAAATGAAAACAAAGCTATATTCAATCTATAGGAAAGTTTCTCAGTTCCAACTCCTATATCCATGTAGAGGGGAGGATGATGTCATTTATGTGGGCTTGGGCACAGAAATACAGCAATCCCAAAGTAAGTAATTTATGAATTAGATGAAGAAATATCAAGTATTTTATAATGTCTGCAACCAACAAAGAGTTGCTGTAACTTAGCAGCTGACTGTGTGTTTTACATGTAGATGGTCCTAGGTTTAGTCAATAGATAGGAGTGAAAAACTCCTAGAGATGCTCTGCTTTCAATCAGTGCCAATAAAATTGAGCTAGATGGACCAATAGGCTATCTTAATTAAAATCACACTTCTTATATTTCTGTGAAAGGCATCTCAACCAAGTCTGTTTACAAGGTATCTAACAGGCTTCCCACATCTGTTGCCATCTAGAATAACTCGCCCTGTAAAATAGTGTTTGCATTTAAAATTCACACATGGATATATGATTGCATTCTCTGCATTACTGACATATTTTTCTTTGTCCTTTGTGTTTTGGAAGATTCCCAAGGCTGCTTAAGTAAACTTGATCTTTATTTTGCTTTTTTCTTTCTGCTTTTTCACTGGTAGGAAAGAAACTGAGTTGATTGTTTTGGTCTCTATAAATCAAATAACTAATCTAATGAAGTTGTGGCCTTATCGGCAAGAAAAGAATCATTCACTGTATAAAAAGCAAAGAACAAATGGAGTTTGTGGGCAAAAATCACAATGGAGTCAGAAAAAAATTTCTTTATTGCTTACTATAGTTTCTTGATATTTTTTTTTAAAAGATAGTAAGGATTTGCTATTGTTTTCAATGCTATTAATTTTTTTAAGTCTGATTAATTCTGTTAAATTGTTTCTAATACAGGAGGGATGAACTGTCATTCACATAAGTTATCTAAAGTCCCAAAATGATGTGCTTGGATTTCACTATACAATAATTTGAAATGTCCAAGCTGGACCATTTTGAATCTCGCATAAAATTGATGAACTGATTATGTGCTATCAGGTCATCATTGAGTACTAGTGATGATGTACAGTAGATAAATTTTCTCCACCATGATTTAACCCTAGCCTAGGCCTTCAGGGCTTCCAATGGACACTTATCATCATTGTAACTGATTCCATCCATCTTGCTGCTGGTCATCCTCTTCTTTCCTTGCCTTCCACCTTTCTCCCAGCATTACAATCTAGGTTAGGGTTAGGTGCGTATAGTGTAGCTGAAGTAAATCTTATGAGACTCAAAGATCAATCCACCAACACATGATCTGTGTGGAATCTCTTTTCCTTCCATAAATATAGAGTGAACTTTACTAACATCAGATGAGGCTTCTAATTAACTTGGTGCTTGGCATTTTATCCCTAATTGTGGTTAACCAGTACATAAGTATATGTAATATATACACATATGTCACATGTACAAGCAGACTTGGTTCCATTTTGTCAAAGTATGTGAGAATAACCTTGGAGGACAGGAGGAAGATCCGCAACCTTT
Source organism: Myanophis thanlyinensis (assembly GCA_017656035.1). NCBI lineage: Eukaryota > Metazoa > Chordata > Lepidosauria > Squamata > Homalopsidae > Myanophis > Myanophis thanlyinensis. The sequence goes on from JAEANM010011120.1 coordinate 8,881, forward strand.
CCCAATCTAGACAATCTGTGCAAATGTTGAACTTCTGCATTCTGTGGGTGCTTGTGAATGTGAATATGTGCATATACAATCTTCACTTCCTTTGCTGAAAGGAAAAAAGAAACATGGAAAACAGCTATGTTCTTGCTTCCATTAGCAACCCTAATTAAGTCTTAATTAAGTCATAGAATTCAGAGAAAATGGGGAAGATAACTATAAAACTGGCCTAACAATATATCTGGGACTGTCTGGTTCAATATTATTTGATGAGTACTCACAGGTGAGAAGAGATGGGGATTCTATCAGAAGAGATTAAAGATGGCTTTTATTCAATTACAGATCACTCAATTATTACTGAAATAGAAAACAGGATGTTTCAACAGAGGAAAGTGTACATCAAATGATATTAAAGAACTAAATGTGGTTTTCATTGTTGTTTCTGCTAGAAGGCAAAATGAATTAAACTCATTATCTTCTATAACAAAGCAATATGATCTTAAGGTGAAATCTAATTTTATGTACAATACCTTGTTTTAAAATTCTGCTAGGAGCGGAGCTGTAATTTCTTTTCAATTCAAGCAAGCTTTGTATTATGAACAGCAGTTCATTAACAAGAACTTACATCAAGATGAAATATAGCAATTCAGAACACCCAGTGACAATGTATATGATAATTTGTATGACTATTGCTTCATTAGCTATAGCAGGAGACACTGAATTGTAAGAAGCCATTTTAGTATGTGAGTGGAAAGTTAGTGGAAAGGCTAAAATGGCTGAAACAATGCTAAATAATATCACAGAATATACTAAGAACTGACAAATACAAATAAAAGCAAGATAGACCTCCAGACAAGAGATGGAATGGATGAGATACCTTGGTCAGACAAAAGACAAGTTCATAATATTGAAATATTGCAGATACATGCCAAGCAGTAAACAAATCTAATAAGCATGTTTCTCACAAAAACAACAAACCAAGTTTCTCACACACAAAAAAAAGCCTTTGCTAAACACAACAATATGACATCTTTCCCAGATGTGAGGAGTATTCAAAAGAATAAGTATTTGAAGCAGGGTCGAAATCCGACCAGTTTTCCTACTGGTTTGGTACATGCACATGCGTGCCAATCGCTCTGCAGCACGGTGCTTCAAGAGACTTTTAGAGGCTCCAGAGGCAGCAGGGATCAAGAAGGCTCCACAGACACTCAAAATATCTGATTTAGGTGAGTAAAAAAACAAACAAACCAGAGTGCGTATAAGTAAGAATAGGGGCTCGAGTGGGTGGACGGGGCTCAGTTCTGCTGAACCAGCTAGAACCGGCTGAATTTCACCTCTGATTTGAAGCCAACACAATAGTGAACATGAAACTCCCATCCTCTCTCTTAAATTGGCAGTCTTAAATGCACAAATAGGTATGAATAGGGCACCTAACATCAATAAAACTTTAAATATTGGGCTTTTAATAAAAAGATATTCCATGACATTTATATTTGGATTGATCAGTATCCCTCAGTGTGTGTGTGTGTGTGTGTGTGTATTATATGACCAAGGGGATGCTGCAAGGGTCATAAGTGTGAAAAATGGTCATAAGTCACTTTTTTCAGACTGTTGTAAGTTGAGGACTACATGTACCTACTAGTCCATTCTTTTATTTTCCCCACAACAACAACCCTGTGAAGTGAGTTGGGTTGGCAGGGCTGGTACAAAGTCAGGAATCCCCATTAATGTCTGAGTCATCACTGGAACTCACCATCTCCTGGTTCCTAGCTGACCAGTAGATCAGTGATGGTGAATCTACAGTATGACTCCTGTCACACCATAATGTTTTGGTGACACACCAATGTTCACCAACACCTGACAACTATTCTGGAAAACACAATCTCTTCTCAGAGATTTCAGCAGAAGACTAGTGTTATCTAGAACAGCTGGTAATTTATGTTTCTCAACATTTCTTTCTCAACCTAGTATGACACTGAGTAAGACGGCAGTAATTGTAGCAAACCCTACTCTGTTTTCCCAAAAGTGCTTCTTGGATGAGAAGCAAAATGTCTTCAAAGAAAAACCAGAGATTCCAGTTGCCTCTTGAAAAAGCACATGACATGGATGACTGAGAATTTCCATAGACCTATACTGTTTTTTATTGCCCTTCCTTCCTAGTTTCCTCCTTGTTGTTAATAGCAGGACACTAGTGTTGAAGTTTATTTTGTTTTGTCAGGTTTTTGAAATCATTTTAAGGCAGAAAGTAAATAGTCTGGAATACATATGGAAGAAATGTGTCTGACCCAGCCATCCTCAAAGAGGTATTTCATTCAGAACCTCCAGATGCATTGTACATGATTCTAACTGGAGTTTGAACCTTTAATCTGATTGGCTATACATGTTATTTTTTTCTTCTTGAAAAAACTAGGTAAAATTATTCAGCCGTGCGCTTTATATGTTCATGAAATTTACTGGGAAGAACTTCACTCTGCATTTGAAAGTCAACATAAAGGTACTTTTAAGTTGTCTGGATCATTTCTTTTTCATGGCAAGTTAAGTAAATCAGCCAGATTTCTCCATTTTTGAAATCTTACTGTGCCTGGATGACAGTGGAACGTGTTATAGAAAAGACAGGAGCACTTCAGAGAGTTAGTGATGAGAAACAGTCCATGAAAAAAAATGGGAAAATTGGAATAAGAGATCCTAAGTCATAATTTTGCCTACTGTGCTGGTTTTCTTTGTTTGTTCAGTATTTCAGAAGCATATGAAACTGTACATTAGTTGTACTTAGTTGTGCTGCAGTGTACAATTTCATTCTATCTGTATGTGTGAACTAGGCCTACACTGCAACTGCCAGGTGGAAATTAACTTAAACACTGTCTGTATTTAGAGGCATTTAACCTATATGCTTAGAATCAGTCCTATATAAATAAATCATGATTTAGTTTATGAATAAAATATGAAATGGTGTCATCTGATTTAAGTTTCAAATTGAGACACTTTGAAATGTAGTTGGAAAAACAATTGGTCCAAAGGCAACAATGGAGAAAAAAAAGTAAAAACGCTTGACGTTTCTTTGGGCTTTGGCAAAGTGGGATGAAAATAACAGAAATGGGAGAATCTTTAGAAAACATTAATCCTGCCAAGTTTTAGCTGGATATGTTCAAGGGTTTTGCCACAATACATTTTGAAATACATATCCCCTGTACTTTTTTTTTAAGCCAAACATAACAATGAAGGACAACAGTTTCCAAGGTCTCCTGAAAAGATCCTGTGCTGAACCATTGCAAACATTGTCCTATTTTATATAAAAACCAGAACTTTAAAAAAAAAAACATTTCCCACTTGCTTTTTGGTGATACCAGATTTGATGTAACTGTGTAAAATGATCACGGATGGACATTATGGACTGAAGTGCTGCTTCTGATTCCTGGGTATTCTGAGAATGTCCCAAGAACAGGCATAGTTGGTTACCAAGTTTGAGCTCTCCTGGGGAGGACTTTTTCATCACTGTCCTTGGTGCAAGACTGGACAAAGAAGACTAGGCAGAGATTGGTCCCATTGACTTCTCTGCAGTAGCTTTGCTGCCTCTGATCTGTAGGAGCTTTCTGGTGCTAGGAAGTTTGGCAAATTTGTTTGTTTTCCTGGAAAGTTTCCTCATATTCCTGGCAGAAGCCAACTATATCAGGAGTTAAGGAATGCTAGCAATATTTTAATTCAGTTAGTAGCAGATGGCGGCTGATGCAATGAGACACAATGCCACAAAGGCAAGCAGCCCACAGTCAAAGAAACTGGTACAGAGAAAGTAGCATTTGTAAACTTGCATTCCCATATTGCTATAAGCAGTAAATACTTAAGGCGGCACCTGTATGCATTAGTTTGGCACCCATTAATTCATGGTAAAGAGACTTAAGCCAGCCCCCAACCATAGATAATTGAAACATATATTTCGACTCCAGATTGTATAGAAGAAAAACTAACATTGAACCCATTCAATGCAAAGAGCAAAACTAAACTCCCATTTTGTTGCCAGGCTCTCTGGAGAAGTGTGACATCCCAATTTGCATGAGAAAGAGCCAAGTTTAATGGCCCCATTAAAGAAGCCGAGTGAAGAGGCAATGAATGAAGCTCCCAATAATATTCTCCTTCAATGTGAAGAGAGCCAATTGGTTATTGGATCTCTCATGACCTCCACTTGGGTGAATATCAGAGAGTCTACCACATCATTCAAATATCCGCCCTTTGCCTTCTCTATGGAAGCAAAGTTGCAACCCGATATATTTTCTACAACAACAGAAAAACCACCAAAACTGTCAAGAGCTTCAAAAGACTGCTCAGGGCTTCCAAGTCACCTGATTTGCTTGGCTGCCTTGAATCTGCTCCAATAAGTGTGGGATTCAACCAAAACATTGTCGAAAACAAAACACCCCTTTGAAGCTTTCCAGAACTTTATTTTTTGGTCAGTATGAATTAGAATTTATGTAGTGAGAAGAAGTAGCTATAGTAGCCTGTAGTTTTCCTAGCAAAATGTGTCCAAAGCTGCTTGGCTTTCTATCAAACATGATAGAAACAACATATTTGTTTGTTTTTAAATGAACGATTTGAATGATTAGTGCATTGTTGTGATGAATCACAGGAAATTAGCTTGTTTCAATTTGCTACAAGAAGCACCAGAATCCTGATTTCAACCCTGTGTTGCAGATCTCATAAAATATTACTTTGTTTCTGATTCTTGATTGCAAAATTACACATCTGCAAATGCTCTAACACATATTACATACTTCTTCATATATAATTAACAGTATAACAGAGCTGAAAACATAATTACCTCCTTTCTTTTTTGGTCCAGCTATATAATATTGGATTAATTCTCCATCCAATGAAGTGTAAGGTTTTTTATGCAAAGAGAATTCAGGCTCCCCAGGTCCTTATAAATGCTTTGAATAAGACTCAGCTTCATTTGTTTTAACAATTGAATTACACTTACATTCATTTCTGTAGTATTCTCCTGTTTTATGACTATTCTCATAATACAGTTATGCATGGTTAGCCATTTTGCTCAATTTTCTGAATTTGTGCTGAGCCATAGATTTTCCATGTAGCTGGGGTACATTGAGTCTGCCTAGTGTGTGATTCAGTGCACCTTGTGAATATTGCTTATGCTTTAATCTTCAGGTTTCCAAAAGGGGAAAAGCAACATAAAAATGTGTAAATCTAATGTAAGACATAATGTAAAATGGCGAGGGCAATTTTAGCTTCTTGAACTACTTTGTCATTAAATTTGTCTTGTTGAGATTCAGCAAAATCAACTAATTACAGATAGTTCTCGACTTACAACAGTCCATTTAGTGACCGTTTGAAGTTACAATGGCACTGAAAAAAAGCTACTTATGACCATTTTTCATGCTTACAACCATTGAGGCATCCCCTTGATGACATGCTCAAAATTTGGATGCTTGGCAACCGATTCATATTTATGACGGTTGCAATGTCCCGAGGTCATGTGATCACCTTCTGACAAGCAAAATCAATGGGGAAGCCTGATTCACTTAACAGCCATGTTACTAACTTAATAAGGATGGCAGGACAAAATGGGGTAAAATTCACTGAACAAATATCTCACTTAGCAATGGGAACGGTGAGCTCAATTGTGGTGGTAAGTTGAGGTCCACCTGTATCAGGGGACTTATGAGAAATTCTAATCATCGTAAATGAAAAGTGGAGAACTTTCTGTTCACTTCAGCTAAAAGCTCGGATGGAGAACCATCTGTCTGAACTGTCAAGGAATTCATTAGTGTGCTCAGACAATTAAAAAAAAATCTGCATTTGAAAATTGGCTACCTTTCTCCTCTCAGCTGGATTTTAGGTAACTGCTGCATTCCTTCCCTTTCCTTGGCTCATTAACAAATCACATCATTTGCAAACAGAAGTACCGCTCAGGGTGAATGCAACCTCAGCATTTGGTCTGCCCTGGCAGCTTCATGGAAACATTCCTTGGCTTTGAACACAAATAAGGAGGCCCTGGGAGTTCCCTTTGCTTTTCTTCAAAGTTTTTTTGAGTGCCGAGTTTGGCATTTGCAATAGCTAGGGCCCATTGGGGCCCAAGAACAATTTGGAACTCGATCCTTGGAATTTGATTTTGTTGGTTAGGTGCCCTTTGGGCAGAAAGGTCAGGTATATAATGAACATCACTGTTACCATCATCGTCATCCTAAACCCAGAATACAGGCAAGTACCTGTTTGAAATCTGATACTGCTGACCTGACAATACATACCTGACATTAGGTCCACCTTGAAGAGAATCCGAACAAATGGCCATCCAAATACGAGGGGATTTCTACAAACGTGGATCATCGGCTCATCAAGGCTATTTCTAAGCCAGCATCTAGTTTCCTCTCATATTCTTCTGGGGAAGTTCTTGATCAAGATATGGAAGTGAGGGAATGTACCCTTCTAGACAGAGGTGAAATTCAGCAGGTTCTAGCCTGTTTGCTAGAATCTGTAGTAAATTTTCTAAGCAGTTTGGAGAACCGGTTGTTAGAAGAAACCTCCTTTTGTTTTTTTCCACTTTACAGGGTTAATCCTGTAA
>JAEANM010011121.1:0-15435 GCA_017656035.1 Myanophis thanlyinensis
TGTGAACCGCCCCGAGTCCTTCGGGAGAGGGGGCGGTATATAAATCGAATAAATAAATAAATAAATAAATAGAAACACAAATAAAAACACATACATACATATACATACAATTACATTGTGTGTGTCTGTCTGTCTGTCTGATTACCTCTCTGTATGTATAAATATTATATTTATGTAATAAATATAACAAAAATAAGGCTCTAATCTGATGACAGGCAATATAGAAGGGTGCAAAAATACTTGACATTTTTGAAATTATATCATAAAGCAATCTGCAAAGTGGCTGCAATGCATGGTACTTGATAAATGTATAGACTGATTACCTTAGTGGCATAGACATTTACAAAAATTTATTACATATCAGACTAGGATTCCCCATATACCCCACCCCAAAATATTCTCCTCTACTACAATGGGGATTTTTTTGAATGCAAAAGTACCCATGTAAATTAATATATTGGATTCTGTTATATTCAGAATCTATAATACAGCTTGCTAGTCTTTATAAGGCTCTAAAGACATGGCTTTTGGGTTGGGTGTGAGAAGACACAGACATTAAAGTTTTCTAAACAGGATCATTATGCTGATCATATATTTTCAACAATCATTCCTTGAAATGTAGAATAATATCAAATTTCCATTTCTTATTGTGAATCTTTTAGTCACTTCCATGCTTGATACAACCTAAATTCCTGACACATTTTATATCTCTACATAGAAAATTATATCCTTTCAAATATATATATAGTCCGCAAGAATATATATTCTACTGGGACTCTAGAAAACCTTAAATACCATTTTTTAAGGAATCCATTTTAATTTCAAATTTGTTAGTTCCATTTCACATTTTAGGGGTTTAATTATTTTAACTAACTTAAAACAATAACCATTCACCAATCCATGAGCTTGCAAATATTTTTATTTTTAAAGGAAATGATTTATTTACAATGAAACTGAATCAGAATTATTTAATTTAAATAATTTTAAAACTAAGCAATAACAAAAAATTTTGCTATATATCACCATCCATAACCTTTATAAAATCTGATAAACTATCAAGCAACACAAACATTGTTGAAATCGTGAGAGTGATCACATATCTACCACAACTAAATAAGTATATGCATAAGTATTAATACAAATACTTATATAAATATATACCAACTTTCCTCATATGATACCATTCAGATATGTTACTTTAAATCAATAATATTTAGCTAGTTTCATAAATTCTTACATTAATTTGTTAGTATACAATTGAAAATTTCTACCCAAGAAGCCTTATGACCATTAAGTCATATTAAAGTATGAACATCCCTAATACTTTTATTATTTTAAAGCTACTACCATCAGATTTTTAAAAGATCTTCAGAAGAAAAGATAGTGATAAGTTCAAAGATAATGAACTTAGTGCATATAAATATGCACTAAAATATTAATTGACAAGGTTAATATTTGAGGCCATCTAATCTATCTTTTAAATATGCATTGTCAGACAAGCCTGAGAGAATTCCAGAATCTGTTTCTTCCAGTAAATCTCCATCAGAATTACTATTATTGATTATTAGAGTCAGAAATGAAACCTATATGATTCAACAATCTCTATCTCCTATTATAGGCATTCTTCCTCCTGAAAGAACCCATTAAGCTATAACTTATAGACTTTATATATCTTTTTTTCCTTGGGAACCCAATTTTTGCTGCCTCTTCTTGATATTAAAATATGTCTCTGGTATAAAGAAGAAATCTATTCATTCTATTTCAGAATATTGTTTTGTTTCCTGTTATCTTTTATGAAGAAGGGCAAATTTAATAGGTTTTAAACAGCAGGAACTCATAAAGACCAAGCAATAGAAAAATTTAAATTAGACATTTGCTATATAATTCCTCAGACCTCCATCAAATGTCGCTGAGCTTTTGTTGCACATGTACTCAAAAAGGGATATGAGTCAGGTTTATTTGTTAAAATGCTCTCTTTGATGTGCAAATAAATGGCAAAGTTCAGATAAGGATGTTCAGCATGTTTGTTGTGTACTTTAAACGAAATAGAAGAGGTTCAGTTCATCTTGGGGATATTTTTATCTTAGAAAATGTCACCATGAAAATGTTAAATTATATTTAATAATTGTTGGAAAATATATTTTAATGGGATACTGCAACAATCAAAATTACCTAGGAAAGAGCGAAAAAAATAACATTTCCCTATTTTTTCTTAGAAATAGTCATTACAAAAATGTTGGTTCTGTTCATTCAAACTGAACATACCTTCATTTAATATGCTGGTTTCAAGATGTCATCTTCTATTTATTTAGAAAAGGGAAGATACTGCTGAAGTCAAAAGTATTTACATGGAAAAAAATGAATTTAATGCAAACTCAACTTTAAAAAAAAGAAACAGAGAGGGATAGAAGGAGGAAAGCAACTACCTTAGAAAAAAGAAAATTAGTCAGGAATATATTTAATGCTAGGCAATTTATAGTCCGTGTTTACATAGGATCTTACTTACTGAACTATTCAACTTTACATTTAAGAATCAAAGCAAATACTAACTTTTTATATTTTGTTAACCACATAGAAATCATGTTGTAGTGACATGGCTAAGCTTTTAGAATGGAAGGCTGGATTTCTGAATTCTCCTTTCTCAGAAACTCAGTACCCTTAAATGCACAGTTTGAGATCCTTTCCCTTTTGGAGCAATGGCTTGGTGGTTTACACTTCCCATACTAAACTTCTAAAAGAGAACTTAGCTGCTGTTCTTCCCCAAAGAGTGGTGTGTTCGTGTGATGGAAAGCACTATTGCCATCTACTTTTTCTGAGTATTGAATGGCAAAATTAGGGTCTGTAAAATAATTCTTAGAATGCAATGTATTGTCATTATAGCATTGTGAAATTGTCTTTCCTTTTCCCTCAATGACACAAACCAATCTCATAAAACAAAAAGAAAGCCACAGTTAAGAAAAGAAGAGAATACTGTATACTGAGGTCTTACTTTGAAAACTTTTCACAAATATATGTGAAACATGCACCATTATTCTGAATCTCTTATTGTCTCAAATATAATAAGGAGATTATATTAAAACCAAGTGTTTTGTTTTTGTTCAGCTACTTAGATATGAGTGGGCTGCAAGAGTAACATTAATACATGGAATGTAAATATTCAACTGTTTCCAACAATTGAGAGACAATGAAAAAAGCAGAACAACTTATTTGTCATAAATAAATGCATGGGAAGAAGAGATACAATATTTAATTAGTGTATGCATATAAACACGCAGGTGATATATAGATAGAAAAATTATTCAGAAACTGTCAGTTGATTTGTAAGGCTACTTTTCCTAAGTGCGATAATGCCTAATTTTATGCCAAGTTGTGCAAGTTCTTGTGGAATAAGCCAGACATGGACTGATCTAGTATAATGGGAAAAATATTTTTATCTGGATTTCTTGCTTTTGCTACATATTTTCTTAATGTAAAAGTTATATACATATATAAAAGTTATATATGTGGTAAATAGATATTCCCAAAGTTGCAAACTTTAGATAACCCAAGTGTGCATTCTTTATGTTTTTCTATTTTTTTCTCTAAAGTTAGTGCAACATTTGCCCTTTTTGCAATCTACAGATGCACTGGAGTGAAATAATTCAAATCAACTTGAATTGCATACTTTGCTGCCTAGTTTTTAAAATAAGCAACCCAAAACCCTATGAATTTTCATTTTAAAGAAAGATGGTTGTCATTTATTTAATGTTGTTAAATCTCCTTAGGCTAGCTATGGCAGCATTTCCTTGAACTCAACAGTCATATCAAATAAAGGGGGAAAATCACAGTCTGATTTATTTCTTGTGTTCCAAATTGAAAACAAATGTGAAATTAGGGAACAGCAATAATATTCAGCTACATGCTGCTACGTAATTCACGAGAAGTCAGCCATCAACTTAGAAACACATCAGCTACTGTTTCTAATCTAAAGGCAAAAAGGAGAAAATATACAAAGAATGAAGTGCCACTTCTTTAGGATCAATTGTGACCACTTCTATTCAAATGCATAAAACATTTTCAATCAGTACAACTGGGTCAAATCCAGGTTTACCAGCTGAAGTATTGCTTAGAATCAGGCAGAATAATTTGAATTTAAGTAATCCTTTGGCCAAGAAACAGAGATGAGCACCATGCCCGAGTCAGATACAACTGATATGGAAACCTTTACCTTTTTAGTCCCCAACATAGGTATAACAGTAATATTTCTATATACCTTTTTAAAATAAATCTTTATAGCTCAAATAAAGTAAAATATTTTGGTTTTAGTGGTCATCATGTGGCATTGAAAAAAAAATCCAATTAGTTCAAACACAAATAAAAATGAATACAATACAATCAAATGTTCAATGAATAATTATACATTATTTTTAAACTGTTCAGTTTTGTAAGATACCAGGACAAACAAAACATCTTCATTAGAAAAAGCTTGGTGATCATTAAAATGTATGAAATTGCTGTAATTAAGACTGGGAGGATTAGATAATGATTTCTATATATGCTCTCTTTTATTTGAAATTTAGGTGACATTGATAAAACCTTGGCTGTAGACAAAGAATTGGACATTATTGAGAAGTAATTGTGGAAATTTCATTTCTTCATATGATTGTAAAGAAGACTGCATCAGTAGGCCCCACAATTTCCTGAATATGGTTTTTCTATCATTTATAGCTCTTTAAAACTGCATTTTACTTTTGAATGCTTGTTACATAATTTAGAATTTTTCATAAGAAGAGTATCTTTTTTTTCAGTTTTTTGTCCTTTGGTTTATGGAAGGCTATATATGAAAGAAAGGAAACTTACTGAAAAAAATGCCTGAGGTAAGGTGTTTTCTGCATTGAAAATGAAAGTGTTCAAATGAATATATGAGTGAATTGAATTGAGTGATAAATTTTAACCTGACTTGAACATATTCATATAGTGAATTGTAACCTAAAATATGCAAGTTCACTACTTACTTGTAAAGATGAGAAATAGAATTATGGAGAGAGAGAGAGAGAGAGAGTAATTAGTCACATATACTTTGATTTCAATCTCACTGTTCACTGTTGACATATTAACTGCAATAGTATGATGCAATATAAATTGGAAATCTATAAATAAATAAATAGGAATTAAAACTCTCTCATCTTCCCATTAATTTACAAAATAATGCATGTTTCCCATTTCTACTACATACATTGATGATACTATCCGATCAACATGTGGTTTTATTTTCATTTTGAAAAGTAGATTTGTATGTTATAGAAAAATGGAGAGGATGATAGCAACTTTCTGATGTTTACACATCTAGTTTGCATATGAAGTTCCATTTAGAATTAAAACCCACTTAGAATATATGAGTACTATCCATGGTCCATTGATTCAATCCTTCAGAGATATTGGCTTATCTAAACAGTAAAACAGAATGACCTTGGGCAGATTGCTATCGTTTTAGAATAAAAAAAATCATTTTATTTAAAAAGAGGTATGTGTTGTAAGACAAATATAGATGCTTTTCATTTAATAAAGCATGTTTTTTATGACAAAATTTGTGGTTGGTCTGCATAACAGAATAACAGAGTTGGAAAGGACCTTGGTGGTCTTCTAGTCCAAATCCCAGTTCAAGCAGGAAAACCCTATACCATTTTGGACAAATGGCTGTCCAATCTGTTCTTTAAAATTTTCAATGATCAAGCACTCATAATTTCTGGAGGCAGGCAATTCCACTGGTTAATTGTTTTCACTGTCAGGAAATTTCTCCTTAGTTCTAGGTTGGTTCTTTCCTTCATTAGTTTCCATCCATTGTTTCTTGAACTGCCTTCAGGGCTTTTGATAAATGGTTGACCGTATCTTTTTTGTGGCAGGCCCTCAAATATGTTATCATATCTCCTCTAGTCTTTCTTTTCATTAGACTAGCCATACTTAATTCTTGCACCTGTTTTTCATATGTTTTAACCTCCACCCCCCACCAAATAATATTTGTTGCTCTTATCTGCATTCTTTGTGGAGTTTCAATATTTTTTTATTTTTATTTTATATTGTCATAACAAAATCTGGATGCAATATTCCAAGTGTAGTCTTACCAAGGCATCAGAATGTGGTACTAATACTTAATATAATCTAACATAATCTTGATTCTGTCCTTCTGTTAATGAAGCCTATTGTAGGTCTATGTTGGCTTTTTTGGCAATTGCATCACGCTGATTGTCTACTAGGACTCCTAGATTCCTCTTGCAATTACTGTTATCGAGCCAGAGACCACTTATTCTATACCTATGCATTTAGTTTTTACTACATAAGTATAAAACTTTACTTTTCACATCATTAAATATAATTTTGTTAGATAGCTGATCATACAAGTTTTCCAGATAAAGCAGCACAATCTTCGTGGTTTGTTTTTGTGCTTTACAAATAGTAAGAGCAAACCATTTTTATATTAGGAACTGTGTCCATTGAAGAGAGAGATCTTTATCCTCTGATATATAATCTCTTGCATAGTATGTCACAACATATGGATAGACTTAACCTTAGTTTCAGTTGGGAAACTGTGACAAAGATAGAGCAAGCCAGGTCCAAAAATGCTAGGGAATTTGTAGAAGCTTGACACTCTGTCATATTAGCCATCAAGTGACACATAGAGGTAAACAATATCTACATACTATGCAAAAGAGACAGTCAACAAGCCAAAAAGGGAATAAAAAGACCCAACAAGCAAGCAACACCCAGATGAGCTTAGATTAACATCAGACCAACAATTAAGTAAACAATGCACTAATCAAAGAACTGCCAAACAAGCTAACAGTAAATAGCCCAAACAAAGAACCTCCAAGAACACTCCTACTAACACTGACAGGACAAGCCAATTGAACATAAACTAAGAGTACATCCCATTTCTTACTAGCATTGATGATGTGATCTAGTTTGGGTGATAAAACTTCTGCAAGAAAACAACTAAGTTAAGGGAACAACCACCTCATTTCAACCCTGAGCTAAAAATATTCTCCTTTATTGAAATAAATACAAATCTACGAAAACAAATATATATATAAGGGAACAAATATATATATAAGGGAATTTGTTCCCTCCCACAATTGGGTAACCAAGTATTTCCACAAAAATAATAAAAAATAAACCACATATAACTTTGCTTGGTGATAGCTGCTGAAGGGGAAGATAATCTGTGGTCTAGAGGTTAAGACATCTGCCTACAATGCAGGCAACCCAGGTTCAAATCCCATAAGGGTATGCCCAGCTGATGATAGCAAATGAGCTTGAATTGTTTTCGTAGATTTTCATGGGTACAGGTATGCAGGTCTAGGTGTGTTCGGGCTCGCACTGGCATGGAGCAGAAAGCGCCAGCCTGAGGAGGGCAAGTGGGACCTCGCCAAAACGTCATGAAGATACTCTCAATCTTACATGGGAAAAGACCCGAACATACCTAGACCTCTGTAAACTACTTAGAAAGGACTGTAAAGCCCTGCAAAGCTGTATACAAGTCTAAGTGCTATTGCTATATACAGTACATGTAGATCTTGCTTCCATCCTTATCGTACAGAAGTCCCAATCTGCTTCAGTCATGTAATTATGCGTCCCAGCATAATGGAATCATGTGTGATCAATTCTAGATTAAATCGTGGTTCCTTTAGTCTCAAAATGCTAGCTTTATATCCCACAAATTACTTCACTAATCCAGGTGGAATTTAAAATAAGGTAGATGAATTGTACAAACATGACAGCTTTTATTTTTTTTTTTGCATTTCAGAGTATAAAGTAATAAAATCAAACTTTATTCAGATTAATAAATTGCCAAGGGGGGAAGGCAGAGAGTATTAATTCATACTGCTATAAACAATGTGATTCATGACTTGAGCCTTCTGGAATTGTTTTCTTAAATATAATCTTGATGTTACCCAGCATAAAACAATTAAATAGGAAGTGCTTCAATAAATTTGCATAAAGCATTTTAATTGACATGGTGGGATTTCAGACCTAGCAATATTTAAACTTGTAAATTTCAGCCTCAAAAACCATCAGCTTCATGATGGGGTATAGATTTGAACCCAGCTTTCTTTGGGCCCTGTTAAATGGTATCTTTCAATGGTATTTTTCCATGTCTGGTTATTTTAAATATCTTCAGAACTTGCTTCAAAAAAAAAAAAGAGCTTCAGTGAATTTCTGAATCAGATAGATGCATTATCTATTTGAGAAAGGAAGAGAAAAGTTCTTTCTGGGAAACACTTCAATTATAAATCCCAGTGCTGGGCTTTGATATGAATAAGGAAATTGCTTTCTCCATTTAGCTATGGCCTTTCCCCTTTGCATCAATTCCACAGAAAAGGAAGGGGGAGGAGGGGGAGAGGAAGGAAGACTCATTTTATTTAAACAGGAAAGAAATGAAGGCCATTTGGGTTCCTGGAAATATTAAAATAAATATTAAGGCAGCAGCTGAAAGCACAAGGTTTTCTGGAGGTATTATAACTAGCTTTTCAGATGCGGTGACTTAATTCTTTATGTCGACTCTTAGTTATATTAGTGATGAACAAGTAAGGAAGGGATTTCAAGTATAGATGAGCAATTCCCATCCCCCACTGCTTTGACCTTGAAATAAATATTGAAATGTGGTAGGTTCTATTAAAAGTTGCATGTCAGTTATTTAACTCTTGCAAACAGAGTAGGAAGCTCATTTTATTTTTTTCAGACATAATGATGGCATTGTTTTCTCAACCCAATACAGGACAACTCCCTATGTTGTGTTTTAGACTAGGTGAATGGCAATAAAGGCAGGCCTTGACTTATGGCCACAATTGAGCTGAAAATTTGTTAAGACATTTGTTAATTGAGTTTTGCTCCATTTTGTGACTTCTCCATTGACTTTGCTTGTCAGAAGTTCACAAAAGGCGAATCACGTGACCCTGGGACACTGCAACAGTTATAAATATAAATAGCAAAAGACCCCAGTCACCCCAACAATAGACTATTTACCAGGATGCAGTCAGGAAAACGTTTTCGCTCTCTGAGGGCAAACACAGAAAGAATGAGGAAAAGCTTCTTTCCACAGGCAATACGGACACTAAATCAGATACCACAAGAACACTAAGGACTATAACAGGAACCACAATTGTTTCTACATATACACGATGTACCCACCTTCCCAACTACCCCCAACTTATTCCTAACCTATTTCCTACCCTACCCCCCCCCATTCTGCCCTAACTTACCTGTGGTCGTGAGTGGTCGCATAAGCATTTCACTGCATATCGTACCATGTATGACTGTGCATGTGACCAATAAAATTTGAATTTGAATTTAAATATGAGTCAGTTGCCAAGCTGATCACATGACCATGGAGGTGCTGCAGAGTTGTAAGTGTGAAAAACAGTCATAAGTCACTTTTTCAGTGATGTTGTAACCTTGCAGGGTCAAACTATTGTAAATCGTGGCCTACCTCTGTGCAGACAAAAGCAAGATTAAAATAAAGATTGAACCAGAGATTCAAGCATAGTTCTTGAGTCAAACTTAAACATCTGAAACATCTGAATCTCTTAAAAGCCTATCTCACAAAGTAGCTCACAAAAATGTTTTAAAGTATCTGAAGTCTTTTCAGGTTTGTATCAAAATCTCTGTCAAAAAGATAATTTTTTAGAGTGTCAATATACTGGCATGGGTGGAAGTGAATCTATGGGGGCCTCCGATTATGAATTTCAAATTAATTTGAGAAAAATCCATCTATAATTCCTGGATGTTTTCAAAAATAACAGAGAAATCTGTTCATGGTGACATGTAGAAAGAGAATAAACCATCCTTTCAGCATGCTATGACAAGGTATGAGATAGAGACCAATTTATTTATCAATGCAATTTCTGGTGCATGTTTTGCCTGGTCCAAAAATGTCACATCTTTTCAAATGAAATTAGACACATCAGGAAAACCTGATAACTTTGGATCCACCAGTACCAAAATTGCCACCAATACATCCCCAAAATACTAAACCAAGCCTTATCCCAACCAGATTTTCAATGAACAAGAACTGACTACATTCACCAGCTGAAGAGAATCAGTTCCGGAAAGTTCCATGGAGGAACCCAATACATTTAATAAATAGTGGTGTGTGGTTTAATTAATTTGTTTTTATTAACTCGTTTAAACTAATTTATGATTTAAATATTAATTTAGTTATTATTTATTTAAATCTTTAAAATAATCCTTTGCTTCTTCACAGAGCTGCAGCATGACAAGAAGCTCACCCTGTCAAAATGTCTACCTTGGTTCTTTGTCAGAGGGAGACACTGTGCCCTTTCACTTTGCCAAAGTATTGTTTCAAATTCGTTAAGTTTTAAACAGCGTTTCAGTGCAAACAGCTTGTTAGGAGTGCAAGGCCTATAAGTACACTTTGTAACTTTACATTTAGAGCTATGCTTTAATGTGTAAATCAGCATTAAATGACTGTGCAGGGCATTTTTTCACCCACTGAAAGCTCTTTGGTCAAGAGCCAGAGACAGTACTAAAAAGATAAGGTTTAATACAAAACCGGGCAGGAAGTTGGAAAGCACTTAGTGAGCCTTGCTCTGGGCTAACAGGCAATGATGAATGATAAGGAAATCCAAATTAAGGGAGACACTGCTTGTTTTAAATACAGATATTAATTATAGTGCAGAACAAGGGCAAGTGACCTTTAGACACATCCAAAATAGGATAAGGTCAATGATTGTGTTGGCAAAATTAACAAGAATGACAGAGGGGCTGGCCCATTTTCACCAGTTTTGAGGTTTTTCTCATCCAAAGCAAAAAAAAACGATATGCTCTGTCTGTCTGATTTTGAAAGGCTGTTCAATCTCAGCAGGTCTCTATAGCTAAGGTTGCAAGTTCATGCAGAATCCAGGAAAAGAGCAAAACAAGAATTTCTCCCTTGGTACTTTGTTCTTTGAATGTTCTCAGGGTATGATTTCTATGTAATGACTTTCTGTGAACCCAATGTTTTTTTTTCTTTTCCTGTTTGATTGGAGAAGCATGGGCTTTGATTTGTTTCTGACTTTTGAAAGAGATCAATATGACAAGAAAAACAACTGACAGTAAGTCCTGTAGCTTTAGTTTAACATAAACCAAACTAAAAAGATACCAATTGTAAGGAGTTAGTAAGAAACCCCTCTGATTGAAATGGACTTCAGTAGGCTGATTCCAAGATCTAACAGCTTGAGAAGAAAGAAGTGCTGCTAAAAGAGCCAAAGAGGTGTTAAAGCAAGAATGATATCAAGTGCTAATTGGATTATAGAAATGTCCATGCATTGCCTCAGAATTGGATGAGGCTAAGGGTAGTCCTAAATGAATTCCAAACATAGTAAATGCAATGGGAATTTTAACACAAATACACCTATCACATTTTTGTTGCCAAAGGAATTGGATTTTGGTAGAAATTCAGACAGCCTAATGTTTACTTAGGCCTTGTCCACTTGTGTTATTTAATACAATTGTTACATGTCACATTACCTTGGTTGTATTATGCTGTTTAGTCCATATTGTACTATATTAATTTATTTGTTTCTTTTTGTTAGTTTTATTGTTTTAAATGTGGTTTTATATTCTGTAAGCTGTCTTAATCACCATGGGCGAATAGGTGGCAATATAAATTCAATTATATTAGTAGTAGTAGTAATAGGAGTAGTAGTAGTAGTAATATTTTTCTTAACACTTGAATTAAATATTTTTGTGAAATTCTTCTTGTCACTTACACTTTTCCATCAGCATCTCATCTATCTTCAGATCAAGCCTATGGATTGAATCATATTTTATAAGGCAGGTTGGTAAAATTACAAAAGAGTTATTATGTGCATAAAGCAGACAACTTTAGAGTTCTATTAGACTGTTAAATCCTCATCCATAAAATGTTATGGAAACCTAATATGCTATCAAGGTATGCAGGAAAATGGATATGCAACATCAGAGTTCCCATTGAGTTTCAAATCAAAATCCGCAAATCCTATATGGTGAAAACAGACTACATAAGACTTTCTTTCACAACCTAGTGCCCATTTCAACTGGAAACTTCCTTCTGTCAAAAATTCCAAACCAGTTTAAATCAAAACTGTTTCATTATACTAAATATATTGATTGCCATATGACTACAATCAGTTTATACTTTCTATTTTGCTTCTGTGCCCGCAAAAAGGAAAAAAAAAGTATTTCCTGGTAAACTTCCCCTAAATCTGTATCTTTTCCTTGCTTTTAACTACTGCACAATAAAGTAACGGTAGCAAGATTGACAGGCAATATTGAATTTGGCCTAAAATTGCACATGGTTATTATCTTGAACCAAGCCACAACTATTTCTTTTATATACAGGATATTAGGACATGACAGTATCTGATGACAGTAGATTAGATGAGAAAAAACTGGAGAAAAATCACAAAATAGAAAGAAATAGAAATGGAAAGCCTGTAGCAAAAGTAAGTAAAGACAGTACCAAGAGTAATAGGGTACAATCCCACAATATCTGAAGCACCATTTAAAACATCATCAGCATTAACAAAAATCACCATCAACAGTAGCTTTACTTGGAACAGTTTACATCCTGCAACAATATCTTTAACCCCATTACAAATAATTTGTGGTTATCCTAAGTTATTTAGGAAAGACTCAATGTGGATAAAAATGTCAGATCTAGTCTAAGCATCTAACTGACTATGCGTTTAAACAATAATAATTTATTTCACTAAAGATTGAAGGAAACTCACCAGGTATTTTCAGACTTGTCAATCCAAAGGTTCCTAATAGCTGGATATCAGTTCACAAGCAATTTCCAAAAGGAAATATACAAACCCAGTGTCCTTAAAGGTGCCGACCACAGTTTGAGCAAAGATGGCATTTTCTTGTCCCCCAGAGCTCTAATCCCAACAGAGACCACTGTCCTTCAGTCTCTTCACAAGCAACAAGTATCTAGAACACAACTGAATGGTCTCAAGTCCTTTCCTTGTCCAGAGAAGAATTGTGAGGAGTGGCTCTACATGCTGGCTCTTCATTCCATTGTAATCATGAGCTCTGCTCAATGCCATTCATAATTTCTCTACCTGGAATTTCCCACATCTATTTTTCATATAATAACTGATGTTCCAGCTGAGAACATCAAAAGCAAAGTTCAGCTTTGCACATTGTTTTCTCTCTTAATTATTCCCCCTTCTTGCTTTATTTATATATAAATAGTATATATGTTATAACACATTTCATAACACATACACGCATGTGTGTGTGTGTTTGACAGAAATCACAATTTGCCTCAAAGAGAGCAGAAGCAGCATTTACTATTACGCTTGGTAAGATTATTTCTGCTGAAGAACAATCTAACATTTTGTGTTGGATGAAAGCCATGTAAATAAGTGAATTGCCTCCTGAGGCACCCTTGGTCTTGCCACTCCATGAACTGTTAGACAGGAGTTCATGGGAGACACAGCAGTAACGAGGGTTTTGCAGCAACATCAGATTTTGTGTGGTTTATTGAGAAATGTACTCCAGTAACCAGACGGCACAAATAAATTGGGTTATGAAGGGATGCTGCCTCAAGAAGTTTATCAAATATCAGTAAGAGATTGTTGGGCAGAAAGATTGCATCCAGTTCTACAGAACAATCAATGTGAGTAACTCTTCTGTGCTATCCTTCGAAGCCCTTCAGGGGTATTTTTAAGCTGCAATTTTCCTTAATTTTTGTTGATGTCCAACAAACTGGGAAATGTAGCTATCCACCATCGGTGTCTTGGCCTCCTAATATTCATACTGTCATCACGAATAGCAAATTATTCATGGTAGTGACAGCACATCTAAATCATGCATACAACCCTTATTGTTTTAACAAGCCATGTGCATTTGCTGCATGCATTGGGCACCGTGGGGTCACTTTCCCCTTCTCTCCACAACTCATCACTTATTGAGTCTCCAGAGTATGTGCAACCTCCATGTCAGGTAGGCATCAGCCACAAATAGACAATGGCTGCAACCGTTACTAAGGATTCAATGAAATGAGCCAAAATTGTGCAGCAAGCAGCCAGGAGTTCTTAAATCAAATCCCTGTTTGCATGTGTTTCATTAAGACCTTAGTTCCAATATATTGCATAAAGTATAGCAATTTCAAGGCCATGTGCATATTGCATTTTAGACCTGTAAACATTGACACCTACTGCACTCTCCCACATCTTTCAGTCTTTCTATCCCAATCCTAAAGGTACAGGTACAGGTCTGCTGCATTGCAAAGGGCTTGTTACAAACCTGTGGGACTAACCACAGCTTTGCAACTGATTCCTCCTCGTTATACTCTGCAAGTCTGTTTATAGTCAAGGATGGATATCTTCTCTTCAATTCAATGTTCCCCCCTGATTTTGCCAATATTTTCAAATGCTGACCTAAACTGTATAAAAGGGGCTTTTAAAGATTATAAAGTGTCAAAAATGAGGCATATTCAGCTATGTCTGTGGCACTGAAGTAGGACTGCAATCTCTTTTTAATGATAGGTTCCTCCAGCTTCACAACAGTATGACAGATACAGCTTGTTATCCGTAGATAAGGATTAGCCACATTGCTGTTTCCTTAGAAGACCTTGCTGAATTCATAAACGTTAGTAAACTGAGATAACAAAAATGTGAATAAAGTATGTTGGGGAAAATCAAAACAGACAGTTCCAATTACAGCAGCCTGTCGAATTGCAAAAGTATCAAGGAATGGGGAGTATTCAGAAGGTCATTTTGTGGATTTTTGAATTCTTCTTCCTCCCATAAAATATGCAAGATAGAAATATTTTCAGTAAACTTTCTTAGGCAGTGAGAGTACATCAGAGAGAAAGAAGTTTTCCAAAAACACTGTGTTTGAAATTAATATTGGAGTTAAGGCCAGTGAGAAAAATACAGAGGATTTATACTGCAAATGCAACAAGCTGAAGATATCACTTCTGGCAATATTTTAGCCAGATCCATTAAGTCTTCATATGGCCTTGAAGATCCAAAGTGTAAAAGCCGAAGTATCTGTGCTTCATAATATTACACAATTCACCACTCTGGATTGAACCATGTGTCTTAACAGAGTACAGAGACAACTTTAAGACCCACTCAAAGCAACTTTGGTAACCCCTCTGATCATTATTCCTGAAAACTGGCACTAGTTTTGAGGCAGGAAACTCAGAAAACCTGTAATGTAGATTCTAAAATAGATTGGATATAACTGTGAAAAAATAATCATCTCAAAACCCTTCTCCAAACCCTGGAAATAGCAATAGCACTTAGATTTATATACTACTTTATAGAGTTTTCAAGCCCTCTCTAAGTGGCTTACAGAATCAGCATATTGCCCCCAACAATCTGGGTCCACATTTTACCCACCTTGGAAGGATGGAAGGCTGAGTCAACCTTGAGCCTGATGGGATTTGAACTGGCAGACAGCAGA
>JAEANM010011122.1:0-15434 GCA_017656035.1 Myanophis thanlyinensis
AAATTATAAAAATTATAAAATTTAAAACCAATTATTACAAACCCCAAATAATTAATGCTAGGCCAGACCGGCCTGTTATATATCTATTTCCATTCTTCTATTCATATTTTTTACTTTATTTTTACTTTATTTTGACCTTCCAAACAACCATTTACTAAGTGTACGGCATGTTATCTGGGCTTCTATTTGGCATATTACTTATATCATATCATATTAATCACTTTTGGTACAAACCTATTCAAATTATCCTTCACAATTCCATCATGATTCTTGATTCTATTAATATTACTATCTTTAAATTTACAATTCCCTTTTTCTACATAGAGTTCATCGTGTCAAAATTGTACCTCTCTCCATTATCAAACTCTCTATTCCTCTTTTAATTTTACTTCTCAAGCATTAAAATAGTTAAAACACAGATAAGTGGCACACATTTCCCTGCTTAATTCTACATTGTTTTTGTATCATTCCTCTTGCAGTTGCTTTAAGGGATTGTTTCATTGTCCCCCCCCCCCCCCGTGTGTTTGCCGTTAGGAGTCTCCAAACGTTCAGCCAAAAATATCCTCTCCGGTGACTTAAATTAGATCTAGTCTGATCTTTGGAGATTGCAGAGAGTAGATTCTTCCAGAAGCCAGCGAGGTTGGAAACTTTTGTCCAAATGACAAAAGCGAAGCATTGCGCACTCACTGCGCAAGCTGTGCCCTTTCTAAACACCTTGTCACAGCAGATACACACACACGAGGGGCAGAGTGGTTGTGGTGCCAGCATAACGGCAAAACATTTGCCATTAGCTGCAACCCTGATCTTAGTTTCACCCCATCTGCCTCTTCCACCAATTTCTAGATTTCCAGATTAGAAGGTCTCCGTTCCCAAATGAGTTTGGCCTATTAGATCTCCTCCCTTGTTCTGTTTCCAGAGTTGCATTTGTTCTCTGTGTGGTTACAAACAGTCTACTTGCTTGCTCAGTTTGAACAGCAAACCATCAATGCACGACACAACAAGAAATTGTCCTTTGGCCGGCTTGTTGTGAAGTGTGACGGGGTTTCCAGGCTGAGAATGACTAGCCTGAAGTTTTCCAGATGTTTTTCTGTAGGAAGATCCTTCTTGGTCCTGCGAGATTTTTAATTCTTCTTTGATTTTGTTTTAATGGAAGGTGAGCAAGAGAACTCACGATACATTAGGAGGCTGGAGTAAATATCTGAGAGTTATTACTTGGGCTCTTCCTATAATTTATCCCTGACTTTCCAGATACATTTGGGTCAACCTATCTTCCAAAAAGCACCAGAGGGCAGGACAAGAAGCCAGGGAGAGAAATTAATCAAGGAGACAACCAACAGAGAGCCTGACAGTTCAGAGAAATTAATCAGTGGAACATCTGGCCTCCAGAAGTTGTGGGTGTTCCATCACTGGAGGTTTTCAATAAAAGATGGGACAACTGTGTGTCTGAAATGGTATACAGTTTCTTGCTTGAGCAGGGGGATGGACTAGAAGACCTCCAAGGTCCCTTCCAACTCTTGTCATTCCATTCAATTCTATTATCTGTATTGTAATCTTCTAACTTTTCATGTATTTTGCATGTATGTGATTTATTTATTTATTGTTTGCAGGTCTTTCTGCTTTGTAGCAAAAACACTGCTTATCAAAATCACTGGGGATCAGCTCTGACCCCACCCAAAATGCATTTAACCAGGGCCTGGTTTTATGTTTGTTACGTCCCAGGTGCCAAAGCTGATTGTTGCACAAAATTGTCACCCTATCACCCTAAAAATTACTCATTGCAAAATAATAATCCTAATCCTAATCATAATTGCATATCCACTGAGTTGGAAATGGATGCTTTCTTGGTCATTGGTTGTTTGTTTTATCTCAAGGGATGCTTTCCATATGATTGATCCTTCCCTGTTATCCATATGCCCAAATTAGAGGCAAAATACTTACATGCAAATCCAAATGCTAAAGAAATGCAGATGTTTGGATAGACAAATAAATATTTAACAGCAGCCAGAGTGGGCTGTTTTGACTGGAGATACCGCTAAGGGAAGGCAGAAATGCAAATTCCAATTTGAAGTGGTTTGAAATTCAAAGCCTGGCTAAGAGGAAATATGTGGAGCCAATAAAAATTATAGCTCAATTTAAGACAATTTTGTTCATGGCCATAGTTACACTTATTTTCTTTCTTGCAGGAGCTGGTGAATCGGGCAAGAGCACTATTGTGAAACAAATGAAGTAGGTCTATCAAAATTTAGGTTGCTTTTGGAACCAATGTTCTAGCTGTGAAATTGAATGTTCTAGCATTAAAACTGAAAATTAACTATGTTTTATAAAGTGGATAACAGTCAGATGTACAACGCATTGCACTTGGGTCAGAAGCACTAAGGCCTTTCTGGGCTGAACTGATTAGCTGGTGACACCTCCATTGCTTGAAGGATGCTCAGTTGGGCCTCCTTTAATGCCTCTGACAGGAGTTGAAGAATGGGAGCTCACTCTGCCCCATGGCAGCACTTGGGTCTTGAACACATGCTTGCTAACTTCCAACCCAGTGCCCTAACCACATGAGCTACCATGCTCCTCATCAGATGTATATAACTCCTGATGATGTAGGATGAAGTGATGTTATAATTTCTGTTTATATAAAGCAGCACAGAGCAAACAAAGCACAGTCACCATGTGCTTTACTGCTCAATTGTTTATCTATAACATGAAACTCTATTTTAGAACAAAAGTACATAAAATATATATAATAGATCCAAAATTGTAACCACTGCCATCTACAGTCTATTTTTTTAAATTATATTCTCATCTGTAGGAGTTTCCTCATTTTTCCACTATTGCGCAAATATAATTCTCGCTGCTATCAAGACATGTAATATTAGATATATATTTCCCTTTATCGTATTTTTCCAGTGATATACATAACAAAACTATTTCTGGATTTAGATCTATGTGTTGCTTTAACATTTTCTCTAACCATGTGTGTATTTTCATCCAAATTTGTTTTTGCTTCTTGGATTGTTGTAGGTATAATAATAGAGTCCTGACAGCCAATCCAAGTTTCTTTCTGTCTCTTCTTCAATTTAATAAATTGAGATGGGAATATTTGAATTTCTTTCTTCTGTTTCCTTCAGTATCTGAACTGTATATTCTCTTCCCCCAGTTTCTTCTTAATCTCTCTTCGGTGAAATTCTTCTGTCCAAGATCTTCAGCATGTGCAATTAACATGTGTGATGACTCTCAAGATTAGACAGCATATTATAATCTTGCAAAGTCCAGGTTATCTGTTTATTTATTATCAACTTCCACCACCTCTTCTAGGATAGCTAAATTTATCACAGATTAACAGATATCCTGGGCTACTTTGTAAGAACGTAACATGCTGTCTAACCTTGCAGGCATAATTATGTTTGAATAACCGGTTTTCTTAAGTCATCTAAAATTAGGAAAAAAATAGGTTGTTCGAAAATAATTCTGCATCTGTCATTTGAGATGTGATTACAAACTAGCTGATTTCCATTTCTTTAAGACCCCACCCGTGTTTTGGCTTTTCTTCCCATTCTACCTTCTTTCTGATGTCGTGCAGGATCATCCATAACCATGGCTACACGGACCAAGAATGTGAGGAGTACAAATCAGTGATTTACAGCAACACCCTGCAGTCCATCCTGTCGATTGTAAAGGCTATGTCCGCCCTAGGAATCGAATATGAGAATGTGCAAAGCACAGTGAGTGTGAGACCTGCGACAAAAAAACAACAAATGCAATCCCATATTTCCTGATTATACGCATTATAATAATGTATATGCACTGCAATCGTCTATGCGGGATTCTCAAAAGCACCTTGAAGATGTTTTACCTCATCCAAGAAGCTTTTTTGGTTCTGATTGAAAACAGATTTCCCAAGCCATTCCCCACCATTCAGTTACAAATGAAGAAGATTTCCTTCCTTCCTTCCTTCCTCCATTTGTACCAAATCAACAATGATTCAAGGTTGAATTTTTACATAAAATGTAAAAATACTGTAAAAGCATGTAGAATCAATAGTATAATAGTAGTGGCATAATAAGAAAAGGCCATGTATATAAGATGCTATTGAATAAACAGTTATGTTAAAATGAAATATAATTATAGATGTCTTTACCACATCTTATGCTTTCCTTAAATACAATTTAAAAGATAGGATGAAGATTTTATTTTATTACTAGTAAGTGAAAAACAGAAACCTATTTAACCTGGAAGAAAAAAATCCAGAGATATCCTAAAATTTCTTGAAAAAATTAACCTGCTCTGCAAATTAATATACAGAAGGTAGGGAATTATTCTATATCAATAATTGGTGGTCCCTTATGATATTAATAGAGTGGAGAGCAGATGACCAATACAATAAAGAATTAATAATAGGTGAAGCTAATCAAGTCTGCTTTGTGTTTTAAACTTCTTTATCATACCTTTATTGGATTATCATATCTTTCTACTCTTCTCTATCTTCCAAAACAGTTTCTATTCCAGGATCAGAAAATACATGTTTCGTGCACCTTCCCCACTGCAAAATGTAGAATATAAAAATGCTTCTAGAAATATCTTTCTTAATTGAATGGATTGCTGAATACTGGTTGACTATATTCTTCTGAAATGTAGATTAGTGGCTTAACTACTTGATGCTGTGTTGAACTCAAGAATAGGAATGAAACCAGTGATGAAATTCAGCCAGGATGCACTGGTTCTGCTATACTGGTAGTGGCAATGAAGCTTAGCCCCACTCACCTACTCCTGATGATGTTTGGGCCCTCCCATCCACCCTTATTATTTTCTTGCTTATATTCTCTTTAATTTTTCAGTTTTTTACTCACCAGGATTGCGCATAACAGCTGTTCTGTGCCCACCTACCCCCAGTCTTCCCATTCAGCTAGGAAGCCTCCAGAATGGAAAATTTGTAATTTAAAGTGCTTGTGACAGCAAAGCAATCGTGCACTGAACCAGTAGTAAATCTGGTTCAATTGCACCACTGAATGAAACCTGTGCTATCCTGGTCTTATATTTAGAATGGGATAAGGTGAAAATGATCTAGAACAGTAGACAGCAAGTGAACATTTTTCTTCAGCAGGTAGAGAGAACAAAATGGCTACCTGCCTCAGAAGTTGAAGGGACCAATAGCTGGAATAGATGCCTTTAGCCTATGGTAAATTAAAATTAAGTTTGTGAAACATACGCTTCCAGCAGGTTATTCAGATTTACCTGTGCCATTTACTGGAATCAGATAAATCTAGTTTTCCAACACATAGATTAACAACAGTTTAACACAGCTGTTATTGACTCAACCTTTTCTCCAGTTTTTAGCTATGGTATTTTTTTATTTGCAAGACAACTACTATTTTATTCCTAGGAATAATTTCAGAATAGTTTTCAAAGTTTCCTTCTTAGTTTCTGGGATACAAAAGCAGAGTAATTTCCAATACTAATCATGAGGAATGCAGAAAAGTGTCTATGTGTACAAGAAAAATATCATTTCTCAAGAAGAACAGTTTTGCACCTATTATCATCTGATAAATCTACTTTGCTATAGAAAAGCTTTTAGAACAAGTGAAATGGCTTTCACCCTATCCTTTTCAGCACTTCTCAAAACTTAAATATTAGCATCGGTATCCATTGCAAATATAACTCTACTCAGCAAAGTAAAGATCACATTCCTTCCACAGAAGAGCTATAAGGAGGATAAATGTTTGTCCCACGAGAACAGAAAGCAACAAAAGATGCACTTGATTTACATAGGTCTTCCTTTCCTACCTGATTCACCAAACTGGTTTTGGGATTGCAGCTTGTCATGCTGTCTAAGGAATATTGGGAATTGCAGTCTCAACTCATTTGTTGAATGTCTCATCAGGAAAAACTGGCTTAGAGCAGACCATCAGTACAGAGGTGAAATTCAGCAGTTTCTAGCAAGTTTGCTAGAACCGGTAGTAAATTTTCTAAGCAGTTCGGAGAATTGGTTGTTAGAAGAAATCTCCTTTTGGTTTTTTCCACTTTACAGGGTTAATCCTATAAGGAAGGCAGGAAAAAAACATTCTGGTGTTGTTTCTAGCCTAATCTTTATTGCCCTGCTTACAGAAACTGCCCACCCAGTCACATGACCCCCCCCCCAGCCACGCACACTAAGCCACGCCCACAAAACAGGTAGTAAAAAAAATGAATTCCAATCAAGCATCAGCAAGCCAGATCAAGGGTCAATGGAAAGGATCTCGTTGATCATATAAATCCCTTATTATCAATGTTTTAGATATTCCCTGACATTTGTTTTATGCACAGGGAAGGACTTGGCCATGATAAGAAGATTGTCACCTTCAGGAAGTAGAGGAGAAATTTAGGACTGTCTGCCATTAACAACAGAATTTTCAGGAAGATTCCCCAAAGTGCTTTTTTCAAGAGGTAACTGGACTTTCTTGGTGTTTTTTTAAAAAAGTGTTTTGCTTCTTATCCAAGAAGCTTCTTTAGATCTGATAATAGTTACACTAAGCATATTACTAGATATTGGAATAATAAATATTGTGATTTTAGGATCATATGGCTGTGACTGAACAGAATTTGTTTACATGTTAGGGAGAAATAACAAGTAAAATTTATTTCATAATGAAGGCATTTAATTTGGAATAAAATATGTTGCTATAACATTTTTGATATAGAATTCAGTGTAAAACAATAGTGTGGACTCCTTTTACTGAACCAAAGAAAGCAAAAGTGTAAGAGAAAGATATCAATAGGACTTATATTATCTAATTGTGAATTTGTTATTTGTTGTTTGTTATCTCTAATTGCATATCATTGTAGTTTTTTAATCTTAAATTTTTTGCAGAGATACATTAATTAGATAGTGATATTTTTTATATTCTCCAAAAAGTATTCAAGAAAGTACATATTAAATGGGTAGATAATAGAAAAGATCTTGCAAAGTCATTCTTATAGTTATTGGTACATTAAGTGGAATAGTATGTCTATTGAACATTTTTTGTATGATCTAAATATTTAGACTATCAGCTATGATTTACACTTCCTACTCCCTTTTTGCTGTGTACCTATTGATATTATTTGAGCCATTTGTAGCTGAAACCAGGATAAAAAAAAAGAAAGAAACAACCCCCCCCAATATTAAAAGATCTGATTCTTTTTGTCATGCTTTGTTCTATTTATTGAATAATACCGTTTCTTAAATCTTGTTGCTTAAGAGAAAATTCTTACTTTACTTCAGATGAATGCTGCATGCTGAATGTCCTTGCTATGAAGTTGGTGTTTAAAAACATATGTGTAGGAAAAACAAATAGAATCTTACGGATTATAACAAAATCTTCTGATGTTATAATATTGCTCTCTGCTTCTTGGCTAGCACATATAATTTTATACAACGTATATTTATATATATTACATATATTACATATATAAAGACAACATTTTGTAAAAAATATGCTACTTTTGAAAATGTTGCCTACTAAAGCATCATATATGCTTAAAATCTAGATAGCTTGTGTAAAGTTAGACTACTCAGAAGTCAAAACCTAGCAAACATGTCAGAGAGTATATTGGCAGGTTAACCTAGATTCAGTGCACAAATAAGTGTAAATCGCCTTATAGGTTCCTTTGAGGAATCACATTACATACCTATTCCATTGCTTCAAATCACTGGGGAATGATAGTTTTCGCTCCAGTACCATTACAGTGCACCACTTCCTATAACAATAATGGGTGTCAGGTACTGTTTGGACTAGACAAGATTAAGTTATCACCTCACCTGCTGTGTGTTAATTTATTGTTTCAGACATTTTCATATCTGATCCATTTTCACCCACTCAGTTGCCATTCCACAAAGTTCTCAGCTTCTGCCAGCCTCACTATCGTTTGAGCCGAGAATACCTGGCACCGTGAAATGGCTTTCTTTTCAGTCCGTGGCTCAGGTATGATCCTTGGAGAGAGCAACTGTGCATTCCCCACAGAACAGGGGAATAGAATGCAGCACACACATAGCAAAGCAATATGCCTAGGTGTGACACAAAAACCAAAATATTAGCTTTTTAGTAAACAAGAAAGGAAATTGCAATTCTGTCTGAGATCCCAGTGCTAGACATCTTTAGGTAATAGTGTTATTTCTTGAAGGAAATACGGGGTCATAGTCACACTGCAGTGACATCAAAAAAACATTTTTGTTGTTGTTGCCTGGTTTTGTTTAGTGATTATGTAGAACCTGCTGAAAAGGTGTTTATTTCTGTTTGTAAATTGAATGCACTGGGTGTTTCTTTCAGCGTTGCCCCAGGCTCTGTTGGATATGTTGATGAAGAAGCAGAGTCAGGCACTGGAGGAAGCTGGCTAGAAAAGAACTCAGATTGAAAACAAAGCTGTATTTTTGTCATTTCCTACCTCTCCAAAGTCCCACTACGTGAGGTGAAAAAGTGAATTGAATACACAACGTTAAATGGGACAGGTGAGGTAAAAAGAAATGTGGGAAAATAAAGGAATAGTGTACATTAGTCATTTTCCACAGCTGCTGCTCAGGATATCATTATTTTGTGAATCTCCTGGGTGGCTGCACAGCATGGAATAAATTCTGAATTTCTAAGCGTATTGTTACAGCTTTCTTGTCTGCGTGTAGGCCTTTGCTAACAATCTAAATAATGTTGTTCTTCCTGCATCATTTTGAAGGATGAAATTAACCCTTGTGTTTTGACCCAAATTAAACTCTATTCAGGCAATAGATCTGGAGGAGATGAAGAAAAGCTGGGAAGGGAGCTAAATTAAATCTGCATTTGAATGCTTATAGAGTACTTACAAGGATTCATTCACTCATGATGTATTAAATCTATTTATCTAACTATCATGTATTTTTATCAGATTTTTTGGGGAAAATCTCTTCCTTCCTTCCTTCCTTCCTCCCTCCCGCCCTCCCTCCCTCCCTCTCAATTTGGAGAGAAATCTCCCCAATAAGCAGCATGATCATATCATATCATTATCATATCATGTCTGTCTTTCTGTAAGACTTATTTGGAGAGCATGGATAGAGCAAAGCTGCTTTTACTATAATTAAAATCCAGATTGTGATTTTTGCAAATACTGGCCAGTAGATATACATGTTAGTGCCTTTGGGTAAGAACACGATACAAAGTACAGAAAGTGTCTCTATGGAAGTGAAGTGACAGAAATGATAGATAAATGCTGTGATAAAGAATTATTCTGGAAGAAATCTGTGAGGATTGTGTCCGGAACCCATCAATTAGTCCAAATTTCTTAATATATATCTATTAGTCCTCAGTTATTGGTATTATTATGAATATTATAATTGTATTTGTTTATGCTTATGAAAAGACTGATACATGGAGCTATGGGATGGGTGGGAATATGAAGTATTCTAGACTTAGCATATTTTCAAGCAATTAAATAGACAGAGGGTGGGTTCAAGAGAGTAAAGACTCTAGTGAAGTCACTGCTTTAGGGAAAAAGAGAGTTCAGATTTAGCCATTGACCAGACATTGTTTCCACTTTGAGCAGGTTGTTCTGGCCAAGCTGGAACAAATTGTAATAGATGATTACACCACTTCCCTCTGAAAGTACACATGCAATTTTCTAGGATTTATGTTATGGGACTTTTTTTGGTTAAATCATCTGGGGCACCTGGCCTGGAGAACAAAACAAGGACAATCCTTGTCAGCTGGATATGATCTTTTGTTCATTCTGTCCCACATGAGAAGTCACTTATGTAATTATGTAAACTTCCTTTCTCCATGTCTAGAGCTTGTTCTCTAATATAGCATGACAGGACAAGTCAGTAAATGGGGCTCCCTGAAGCTTTTGGAGATGAATAGTCCATCAACTGAGGTTCTGGTGATCATGCTACAGATGTTGGTTAAATACGTACTCCCAGTTGCCATTTCTTTTTCCCTGTGTGAGTTACAACTGTATCCACTGAACCTCTGCCAGTGTCATTCATTGCTGGCTGAGGGATTCTGGGAGTTGAAGTCCACAAGTCCCAAAATTGCCAAGTTTGAAGACCCCTGAGTTTAGCTCTCTTAGGAGCTAACAGGGGTGAAGAATTAGAAAAGCTAGACAGAAGCACCGGAGGCCTAGGATTTTGAGACAAAAATGGCAAAATGAAGGAAGACACTATTCTCAGACTGAAGTAGTCCTACTATAGTTTGTTAGGAACCAAGGTCAATGACATGAAATTGAACTATTCAAGTATAATGGCTGTCTTTTACTCTCACGATTTTTAAGTGGTTCAGAAAAAAAAATCCTAGAAGTATCAGCTCTTAGAAGGATCCTTTGTTAACTGTAGTTGCATCTTGATATTTAGACCAGGTCATTTCCATGGATTTTCCCAAGATAATCCAATTTATTTCTGCAATCTTTAATCTGTTTGTGTCTCCCAACTATGACTACTAGTTGCATATATAACTATTTTTCCTTTTCTTTGTCTTTTTTGCAATATACAAGGAGAATTGCATACATGTAAATATTTTTATTTATTTATTATTAAATTCATTTGCCACCCACCTTGCAGTTTGAGGTGACTCTGAGCAGCTATATAAATATATACATTGCACAAATATATTACCCATAATATTTTTATTCAGTTTCTGTGTTGTTAAAATAAAGTAATCTTCACACTTATCCATTGGATTTATGATTTTAGTGTCATCCACCCGGCTTCTGACATTAGGAAATGTTCGACATGAGGGAAACATGCAATGATTTTTAAAGTACACTATAAAATATTTTTGACTCTTTTCTTTATAAAATACATAAATGGCTAATTTAATGATAACCCCAGAGTAGTGTTCCTTGCATTTTTGTTCTACTAATTATTTGGCAGAATTTTGATGTTTTAAATCATGATGACATTTGGGTGACTTGTAAATCATAAATTGTAGGATTCATGGTAATCAAAGGCCAATTTGAAAGTCTTGGCTGTATGACAGAAGATTCTTGTGTTCCTCGATGTTCTTTCAGACACAGGAAGAGAACGCTTGCTGGCATTTCTTTCTTCTATTAAATTCAAATTAAATTCTGTTAGCGAGGCTTCACTGTAAGTCTAGTTATTTTTATGTAAGAATCACAAGGACATGCAACGATATTAATAATATCATGAATCTTTTTTCTTTCTTGCTAAAAGTAAATATGGTTTCAATTTGAGTAGCTGGATCTGTTTCTAAACATTGTAATTAATCCAGATAAAACTGTAACACGTTTAGGAGTGTTTTGTATTTAAAATAGATTGTGCTAGTAAAAACATACTTTTAAAGCTTATTTTCTGATTAAAAATACACCAATTTGTTAGGTGATTTCTAAGATTCATCTTAGAATATGATCTCTCGAGAAAATTATGTCTAACATCCTGAAAGATTTTGTTTTAGGTTTGCTGTAAAACCTAAAATATTTTAGGTCCTTAGGGAGGTTAATAATTTTAACATCATTTCACAAGTTGTAATCATTTGTGCAGTGCTCGGATCTGAAGTTCAGGAACTGAATGACTGGAGATCTCCTTTCCCCAGGTGAAAACATCATGATTTAATAGAAGATCATGGCTGATCTTAGAGTCAGGCATTAGATCAGCTGCAAAGGCTTGCCAGAACTTTCTCAGTTGTAGTGATACCCAATTTATATATGCTCTGGCCATTACTATGAACAGCTTTCATG
Source organism: Myanophis thanlyinensis (assembly GCA_017656035.1). Taxonomy (NCBI): domain Eukaryota; kingdom Metazoa; phylum Chordata; class Lepidosauria; order Squamata; family Homalopsidae; genus Myanophis; species Myanophis thanlyinensis. The sequence goes on from JAEANM010011122.1 coordinate 11,665, forward strand.
CATATTCCTTTTTTTATGGTGGTCAGCTTTTTTGCTATAATGTAAGAATAGTCTACATTAGAGAAGGCAGGATGTGCTTGCACTATTGAGTGCAAGTTTACCGTGACTGAACACAGTGAATTAAAAGGCCTAAATGACTTCCTCATTTGAAAAATTTTGACCTGACCTTATCATGTATTACAACAGCCTAGTTCACGGGAAAACAAATTAAAGGCATAAGTAAGGTAAAATAATCAAAGTAAATGCATAATTTGTATTTCCTAAATGTGAATACATAGGTAGTTGAAAGAGCACAATTCATAACCAGTTAGATTTTTGGATTTTGCAGAAGTTAAAAAAAAATACAAAAGCAATTAGATGAAAAAGGAAAAAATATTGAAACAGCTCAGTGAGATCAGAATGTGTTCATTTGGCATGAAATACTATTATGGGAGCAGGAACTGAAAAACGTAGATGAAAAATTCAAGAAAATAGTAAAGAATTAGAACAGGAATATTTCATGCTGCAATCTTTTATTTTAGGCCTCATTTCTATTTTTGTTACTTAAGAAGTGAATATACTGTTCTGGTGGGACAAATTTCAGAAAACACACTGGAAAGCCTGGTTTAAATTATTAGAATAAAATCCATAAAAAGACTGAAAAAATCACTGAATTTATACCCTGCACATCCTAACAAAGCATTGTTTTGATATGAGATAGGCGACAAATAAATTTAATAAACAAATAAAATAAATAAACAGCAAAGACAATCTCATCAAAAAGTACAACAGCTATTGTTGCTTTCAGAAAAGTTTTCAAGTTCTGCTTTTGTAAGTTTGAGAAGTCCATCATTCTGTAAAAATAAAGAAAATAGCCAATAGGACCATTGGAGTGAAAGTAAATTTAGTGTCTGAAATAATGCAAAATGAAAGAGAAGCATTGATGATGATAAGCCAATATTATGAGATCACTGCTGATGGTTTATGCCAGCTCTGTTTCATCAGCCAATAATATAATAGAATAAATAATATTTGACTATTGCATCACTAATAGAAACACATCTATCTAGCTCAAACTTTCAAAAAAAAGTCTTGAATTTAGACTGTAACTACTTCTTTTTGTAAACTCCTATCATACAAAGATTATTTTCCATCTCAATACAGTATAATATCTATAACTTCAATACAGTACAATATCTATAAAGGCAAAATTGCTTATTTGGGAATGTAGTGAAAGTATCCCCTGGAAGAGGGAGAATAGAAAATAAACATGAAAAATAAACTTTCTGGAAAAGTGGAATATCAAAGTTGGAAATGGGATTACCCCAAACATTAGTGGTAAACCCTCTCTAAATTACCCACACTTCTGTTCCATTAAATAATATGGGAATAAAAGTAAATAGAAATATTTTGCAAAGATCTACTGATCCCACTCATAAACTCAAGCTTTTTATCTCTAATGGCCGTAACAGAATCCTTAGAGACTTTCTTCCAAAGAGACGTTGTTTTGCCACTCATACCTTGGAATATATCACTTATTTTCCCAAATGCACAGGAGTTATTTCAGGAAGATTTTGAATCTATCGGGTAGGATAATATTATCTAAAATACAGAAAAAAGACTTGAGACTTACTATATGAGACTATAACAGATTGTATCTCATTCCCACCTTCCCAACTATCCCTAACTTATTTCCTACCCTATCCTCCCATTTTGCCTTTACTTACTTGCGGTCGTGGTCAGTCGCGTAAGCACTTCACTGCATATCGTACCATGTATGACTGTGTATGCGACCAATAAATTTGAATTTGAATTTATGAACCTTGACAAAGACACTCAATGAGTTTGCAGGTTAGAGGCATTTAGACTTATAGATTTCTAAAAGGTAATTTTTAATTGGGACATCACATCAGTTTTCTTTCATGGAAGTAGAAAGACTTCTATACAAAATATAAGTGTGTAACATTGCGCCAAATGGAAAAAGAACTAAAACCGTTTGGGGACCAAAGTGTATCTACAGGTTACATATCTGAATAAAACTTAGAGTAGAAAAGCAAACTTTGACATTTTTGAGTTTCTATTCAGGGGAAAACAAAGCAAACATGAATTTTCAGAGGGCTACTTTTTGTTACTTTTTGTGTTGCTTTTGCAAAAATTCTACAAAAACAGGAAAAACAAAAATAAGAAAAGTTTGTTTTCCAAATTTATGGTAACAGAAAATTGCTTCCAGTTTCCGTAGAAAGAATCCTGGGAGCCCCAGTTTTGGTGACCTGCACTAAAATCAGGAAACTGAAATCTGAAAATTGCATTGGGCAATGAAGAAAAACCGGGACTAGTGGAAATATAGGGAACTTATCCCTTGGCTTTGTCCATTTTAGTATCATTTGCAATGTTTCTCTCACACATGCTGTACATTGGCAGGGCAAGTGACGTCGAAAGAAAACTATTGGATATATATTGGGTGGGTTCTTTTCATCGATCATAAGGTCACTAAACTCTGTGCTGTTTTCCATGGAACATGTGCTTTCCCTCTCAATGACATTTCAGTATCTGTATTCCCTAGAGTGACACCTTCCTTACATCCTTGATACTTATATGGTAGATTGGACAAGTGAATCAATCGCTCGATCAATAGGGGAATTTGCCACACCAATTACTTCTTTTCTGCTGCAGATTTTGGCACCAATAGTCCATTATGGGCAAAGATACTGTAGAAGGCAGGGAGGGAGGTGGGAAGAAAGGAAGGAAATATACCAATTCAGAATCCGAATATTTTTTCAGTAGAGTAAAAACAGCAAACACACAGAGAAGATGACAATGGCTATTTCTTTTTCATTAAGCTCATATATTGATGTTATCATATATATACATAACTATAAAAATAATGTTCATAAATTAGAAAAAGTTACATGTAAATGTGTACGTTCTATTAAGGCAAAACAGCACCATGCAGGACAGGCAAGCTCTACAAAGGGTGATGTGCATAGCAGAGTGCATCATCTGCACCAAACTCCCTGAACTGCACTCCATCTACAATAGATGATACCAAACTACAGCCAGGAAAATAATGAAGTACCCCAGCCACGCCAACAACAGACTGTTCACCATGATGCAGTCAGGAAAGCACCTCCGCTCTCTGAAAGCCAACATAGAGAGACTAAGGAGAAGCTACTTCCCACAGGCAATATGGACCCTAAACCAAACTATAACAACCCAGGACTAAAAAGTATTCCCATAATCTACCTCTCTCAATCATTCACTAACTTATTCTCCCTCCCTGTCTATACTATTCTCTTGCCCTACTACCTATAGTTGCGAGTGGTCGCATACACATTTCACTGCATTTCATACCATGTATGACTGTGAATGTGATGAATAAAATTTGATTTGATTTGAAATATAGCTGTGCAGTGTGCAATGTTCTAAATTCCTCCAAGTCCTTCCTCCTTCCCTCAGATGTTCAAAAGATGGAATAACTTGAGTGACTATACTTATGCTTGGACTGCATCACTCTTATGTCCATCTATGCCACAATTCTAGTGACAGAATTGTCAAAAATGGGTTTACTGATCAACTATATACATTTTATTTATTTTAAGAATATATGTATTCACTCTCCTTTGGTGTTGTACAATATATCTTGTGAAAATATCAAAAACAAGAACTTAATAACAATAATAGTCAAACCACCACCACCAGCTTCTATATACTCTCCAGATATCTGATTGTAAATAGTGTATCTATATTTGTGAACCTAGGAATCTCTCTCTCTTTCTCTCTCCCTCCTTCCC
>JAEANM010011123.1:0-15433 GCA_017656035.1 Myanophis thanlyinensis
TGGGGAGCGGGAAGATCCCTTGCAGGGATGGGCCGAGGATTTTTCTTGTTTTCTGCAGGATAAAATCGCTCAGATCCGAAATGGTCTGGACTCTGACTGGGCTGCTCTAGTTGGGGAAGAGGGGCCGGTCTTGGATGAGACTATCTGGGCTGCTTTGATCCTGTGACCCCAGATGAAGTGGACAGATTGCTGGGGAGCTTGAATGTCACCACATGTCTTTTAGATCCATGCTCCTCCTGGTTGGTATTAGCGACTCGGGAGAGGACGCGGTGTTGGTTCCAGGGGGCTATAAATGCTTCTTTGAGAGAGGGGTCCTTGCCTCCTGCCCTGAAGGGGGCGGTGGTGAGGCCCGTCCTCAAGAAGCCTTCCCTGGATCCAGCCCTGTTGTCTAGTTATCGGCCAGTCTCCAACCTTCCCTTTTTGGCGAAGGCTGTTGAGACCGTGGTGGCACGCCAGCTTCCCCAGCATCTGGATGATACGCTATATCTGGTCACATTGGTGGATGATCTCTGGAGGGCGCGGGACAGGGGTTGTTCCTCTGTCCTGGTCCTATTAGACCTCTCAGCGGCTTTTGATACTGTCGACCACAGTATCTTATTGCAGCGGCTGGGGCGGTTAGGAGTGGGAGGCACCATGTTACAGTGGTTCTCCTCCTTCCTCTCCAGCCACTCGCAATTTGTGCTGGCAGGGGGGCAGAGATCGACCCCGAAGTGGGGTGCCTCAGGGGTCGGTCCTCTCGCCCCTCCTGTTTAACATCTATATGAAGCCACTGGGGGAGATCATCCGTGGCTTTGGGGTGAGTTTTCATTAATATGCAGATGACACTTAACTGTATATTTCCACCCCAGGCCACCCCAACAAAGCCGTCGAAGTGATGAGCCATTGCCTGGAGGCCGTGTGGAGTTGGATGGGCCAGAACAGGCTTCAGCTCAACCCAGCCAAGACCGAGTGGCTGTGCTTTTCTGCGCCCAGATACAGCCAGCTTAAATTGTCACTGGCCGCAGGGGGGGGGGAATTCTGTCCCCCACGGAAGGGCCTCGCAATTTGGGCATCCTCCTGGATGTACGGCTGTCGTTGGACGACCATATTGCAGCCGTCTCCAGGGGTGCCTTTTATCAGGTCCGAAGGATAGCCCAGTTGCGACCCTTTCTGGATCGGGGCGCTCTTCGCATGGTCACTTCTGCCCTGGTAACTTCCCATCTGGATTATGCCAATGCTCTCTACATGGGGCTCCCCTTGAAAAGCATCCGGAGGCTGCAGCTGGTCCAGAATGCAGCCGTGCAGGTAATTATGGGAGCCTCTAGGAGCTCCCACATTACATCTTTCCTGCGCGAGCTGCACTGGCTTCCTGTGGCCTTCTGGGTACAGTTCAAGGTGTTGGTGCTTACCTTTAAAGCGCTCCATGGCTTGGGACCTGGGTACTTACGGGACCACTTGTTGCCATCATCAGCCTCCAGCCAACCAGTGTGCTGCCATAGGGTTGGTCTCCTTGGGGTTCCATTGTCAGGATGGTGTCATCTGGCAGCCCCGAGGGTACGGGCCTTCTCAATGGCAGCACCCTCCATGTGGAATGAACTCCCCCGGGAGATTCGTACTATTACGGATCTCCGGTGTTTCTGATGTGCCCTGAAGACCCATTTATTTCAACTAGCTGGCCTGGCCTGATATCTGGGATTTTAAATTATTTAATCTCATTTTAAATGTTATTAATCTAAACTAAAGTTTTTAATTGTTTATATTTTAATTGTTTTAACTGATTTTAATTGAATTTTAATTGAAGTTAAATTATATAATAATGTATTTTAACTCAGACAGCCTTTATTTAATTATTTTACTAGGTCTTAAATTGTCTATTGTATTCATGTTTTTTATTGGCTGTGCACCACCCCAAGTCCCTAGGGAAAGGGGGCAGTATATAAATTGAATTAATAAATAAAAATAAATAAATAATTGGCCTTCTAGAAAATTGAGGTTTTAAGACCATCCATGTTCACCATAGAAGTTACAAAGGTACCGACTATATGTTCCTACCATTAAAAAATGTTCTCCCATGGCCCATAAGAAGACATCTTTCTACATTATGATTTAATTTCAATTCAGTTAACAATCACATTTCAGCTTTATTTTAACACTTCCTGAATTATCATTCTGTTTTTGAATAGCGTCTCCTACTAGCAATTCCAGAAATGAACAACTTTCTGATGTCCTTTATCTTTTCTAGCATTCACATCTTAAAGTTGAATGACTTTAGAAAAAGACCCCATTTCTGCATTTGAATTAAAGCAAACTGGGATTTGTTTATCAAATTAATTATTCTCTGGTGGGGGAACGGGCAATGATTAGAAATGGCTACGATTTGTAAAATCACAACGAACTTCTGAACCAGCAGCTGATAGAGTCACAGTTTCATTTTAAATCCTCCTTCTTTTCTTTTAAATTTTCCAGCCAGGGAGAATAAACTCATGGGTTGATTAAGGTTCTCAGCGGACCTGCCTACATGCATGGAAGGTCAGATCTATAGTATGTACTTGTTATAAGCCACACCCATTCCTTTTCCTGATTCCTATGCACGCTAATGGCAAACTTAAAGGATTGCAGAGCTGGCAAATGTGAACATTTCTGTTCAATGCACATAAAATGTCTTACTTGCTTTTGGCAGAATCTATTCCCCACATTTTCACCTTGATGTGAAGTACCAGAGCAACAGGTTCTAAATAACTGTGTTGCACAGAATGTTCCATTCAGAAACTGCACGGCAGGCAGAGGTTCTTGCTTGAATGTTCTCCTGGGTAAAGAGAGAATAATATTAAGTCCCATTTAGGAAAAAAACTACTTACAAGGGAAATCTGTGATTAGGATTCTTTCCTTATGTTCTAAAAGACAAACTAAATGTTATATATGAATACATATTTCATCATCCTGATTATCCTTTTTAAACAGAAGAATCTGTTTTAAGAAGGATGGGGAATTTCTGGCTGTAACCCTATTTTCTACCATTTTTTCCTGATCTAAGTAACTCCTCCAAAAATGGCATTTGCTTAAAATGGCTATCCAAATATGTTATATAAATTGCATATATAGAAGTTTACATGGAGGCTGTTACTTAAATATGCAATTCTTCCACCAATAGGTTGACTTTGTTTAATCCCAACAGAGCAGTATCAAATAAATATTCTAAAACAGCAGTCCAATTGCTATATCAGAGCACTCTGTCATTTGGGTAATCTGATAAACTCAAAGGCTGCCGGCAATAGACCAGCAAGAGAGAAATGAAGAAGGAATAATGTTCACAGCTGCTTCTTTTAAAAGAAAAAATAATTTAAATATATCTTTCCCATTGCTCACAATTACAGATTAAGTCAAATTCTGTCCAGAATATCCTAGTGGAAATGAAACTGGCTGTCCTCCAAGGAATATAGATGCTAGTTGGAATTAATTTCTTTTAAACATATTTATGGTCAACAGATATTAATCATCATAAGAACATAAAGGAAATGAAAACCAGAAACCATCACAGAAGGAAAACCACACAGAAATGTAATTTGGGAGCATATATACATAAATACCTTTGTATGGGGAGATATAAAATGTTAAATATCTATATTCAGTGTTCTATCCAAAAAGATATTTGCATAGAATTAATCTGTTTGAAATTGGTTTGTTGATGAATTACAGTGAAAGGATGTAACAAACAGAAAAGGGGATCCAATGTGAACTAAACTTTAAATAATGGATTTTTGAAGAAACTTTACTCCTATGGTAATTTTTCAACCTCTGCTATTTCCCATACTTTAAAGAAAGATGTGGGGCACTTTCCCAGTATTTTTCTATAGTAAATATGGCACCTAACAACAAAAGGTAAATTAATTTTTCTGATAACACCATTTTATGTCTTGTAGAAAATGGACAATAAAGCTATACTAGCATTTTTTATTAAAGATATCAGATGAGATCTGTGATATCTTCAACAAACCTAACTAACTAAATGGGCTTTTAGTTAGTTAGGCTTTTAGTTAGAAATGACCTCATGTACCAATTTTATTACAACTTCTCCAACAATGCAATTTTAAGGAGATTAATATCAGCTATGATTCATTTTACTGTTGCTTTTTAACAAACTGCTGAAATATTTAAAAATAATTTTATGTCATAAACATCTCCAAGCTGATTCAGATTCAAATTCAAGTATTCAAGATCTGTTTTAAAACAATATAGTCATATTCTTTAAATATTGGCGATATGCTTAGCTGATAAGTTATGAGTTTAAGAATAAATTATTTCACTTGTTTAACTCTAATCAAAATGGAAGTTTTGCTCCTCCAAGCAAAAATTAGTTCAAAGAATATGAAGGTGGAAAACTTAATCATATTTAAAACTCTACAGTGAATGAATAGGATTTCCAAACTTCTAAAATAAAGTTTAAATATTGAAGTTGCTAGCAGATTCTGAACAGTATTCTTTCTTCAGAAATACCTGTCATGGGAGAATATAGAACCTTAATGTGACTACTGAGATATCCTTTATTTTCCTTACTATTTGAAAAGACCAAAGTGCTTATATATACAATTCCTGGTAGTTCCCAGAATGACCCTGTTGTATGGACACCTTGGCCTCTCACATCAGGCAGTTACATCATTTTAATTTTATTCCTACTAAACATCCACAGTTGGAACATAATGCCCAGAGTGTGTTAGGATTTGGCGCAGACCATAACAATAAAGAAAGGTTTCTACTTTGTAGACAAGAGCTATTTTGGTAGAATTATAGAAGGTATTTATAACACTAAAAAATCAGCAGAGTTTGGCATCAAAGTTTAAGGAGCATCAAGTATTGGATTTCCACACACAAAATTGGACCCTTTCTTCAGGGAGAAATTTGACCAATCCCACAGCTCCTGGGACAGCGTTCCAAAGACATTTTAAATTACAACACTGGATTGACCATCTTCAACCCCATAAATAAGTTCTTGAAGAAAACCCTGGAAGGGCTTCTTCTGATGCATCCAATGTTTGTTTATTTTCTTATATTCCAGCTTTACTATTTTTTTTTACAAGAATTCAAGGCAGTAAAGATATCAAACACAGTTCTCTTCCCTGTGATGTGAATTGAGTTGAGAGAAAGTGACTGGCACTTTCATGGATGGGACTAGAACTCACAGCCTCTCATTTTCTAGCCTGATGTCCTAACCAGTAGACCAAATTGATTCTCTTGTGACTTTTTATTATTCTTTTGTAATAATTCTGCCAGCAGGCAGATTTCAGACTTGGTGAAATGCACCCTTTGGCACCCTTTATATATTTGGAGGCTGAGGTTTAGCACTGAATTTTGGTTAGGCTACAGGAACCTAATACAGGTATACAAGTAAAGGAAATTGTCTTACAGTGGGTTCTGATTAATAATCTGTCTAGCCCATGTGCTCTACAAGTAGTCCTCAACTTATGACCGCAATAGAGCCCAAAATTTCTGTTGCTAAGTGAGACAATTGTTAAGTGAATTTTGCTCCATGTTATGACCTTTTTTGGTATGAATCACTGCAGTTGTTAAGTTAGTCACACAGTTGTTAAGTGAATATGGTTTCCCCCTTTAGTTTTAAATGAGTCAATTGCCAAGGGTCTGAATGTTGATTACCTGACCATGGGAATGCTGCAATGGCCCTAAGTGTGAAAATGGTCTTAAGACACTTTTTTTCAGCACTCAAAGAGTCACTAAACAAACTGTTGTAAGTTGAGGACATTTGAGGCATTAGGACAGCATTTTTTTTTAAATCTGATAAGTAAAGACTTTCTACTAACTTTCTACTTTCTAATGGAGAGAGAGCTTAGATCATGTGAATGTAGGATTTAGGCTCTGCTATTCAAGACAACAGTTCATCCCACTTTATTTTGCAAGGTGTATCAGAGTGTTAGCAGTGTTCAAGAGACCTGAGAGAAGTTACATAAAAGCCAGTCACCAGTGGGTGACATTCCTCCCTTTAAAATACTGGCAGTGCCAGGGGAAGATTGTTGTTCTTTAGATACAGACTCCTCCCATTACTTTCTTGGAGATCTGTCTCCACTTCAGGCCATTGTGTTCTTCACCCTCTTAACTTTTACTGGAATAGCACTGAGGACATATTGCTGGAACCCTCTTCAATAACCTTGGCCTCACCCCTTTTAAGCTGTGAGTTTGAAGTTGTTTTTGTGTTGAGATACTTTTTTTTTTCAAAACTGTCTTTTCAGCGTTATCATTTTTTTTTTTAAAAAAAGAAGCTTGCTTAACTTTTATGTATGTACTTGGCAATGAGTTACTATAAAGCAAATAAAGTGATGTCTCAGCTGCCTGGAAGGGGTGATACAGCAGATAATGTTCACACCCTCATCTTTGTATTCCATTCCTTCAAGGATATCAGTAAGTAAATAGTACTGAGACGCTAATATGTTTAATAAAGAAACAATTTCTCGGTCCTCACAGTTGTAACTGTGGGAAAGGTAATGCATTCCTCTAAAGCTGTTCAGGTGTTCTTACTGATATTGACTTAATCTTCGACTGTATGACCACCGGAATCAAGGGTATTCGGAAAAGATACAGCCTGCCTCCATCAAGAAGACTTAAATCATTGGTGGTTGGTTTTATTTTCTTTTTGAATCATCCAGAGACTTTACAAAAGAGGCATTCAGTGACCATTTAAAATCTCTGTGAAATGCTTTGAAATGAGTTGAGGTGGACCACTGAGCCTCGGTGTTGTAAGGTGCTCACTTATTTAGAGCGGAGCAGATGTTCTTACATGTCATATTTTAAGGAACTCTGCAGGAAAGTGCAGATGAAGGTACAACAGCTTGCTTTGTTCTACTCCGTATGTATCTTGGTAGGTCAGGAAGCATTTGGCAACTTTCCATCTTCATTTGTGCAGGGTGAAAACGGCTTCAGCTGTATTCCTTGTGCAGCCATCTAGATGCCCATGTGCCTCATGCATCCTGTTTTTACTCAGCTGCTAGAACAGTGAAAGCTTAATCCATCTTGCAAAAGCTTACATTTGCAACTTCCCTTTCTGATACAATATGTGACCAAAAGAATCAGATTACGATTCTCCTGGCAGTCTTAAAATGTTTTATAGATCTGCATACACTTTTCCATTCTACTTGCTTTTGGGTGCGATCCATTAAAAATGTTCTTTTTCTTGGAAATGAGCACTGGCATCGGATCATGACTATTTGGTGTAGATAACAGAGATAACCATTGCCATAATGAACAGACAATTCACAGACTGAAAATCTGTAATGGGGGCCTCTAAAGGTCTGTGGGGAAGCCCCATCCTGTTCTTTCTTTGGTCCACCCGCTATCTTCTCTAGTTTATTGCTGCCTCTGCCATAACTAGAGCATAACTGCTAACAGGCCTTCTCAGACCTGTGAGAGTATTAGCAGTCACTCTGGCATCTCCTTGTGATAAGACTCTATGATGGATCATGAAGTCCACTCAGAAGCACTGCCAGAGCACCTGCAAACATACTCCAGGCTCAAGCGGACAGTTTATCAGCCCCATGTTAATTTCATGGTGTTTTGCAGAGGAAACTTTTGTCTGGAAGTTTTGTTTTTTGTTTTAATTTGGCTTCCAGTATGTTGTCTGGGATGCAGTGAAGGGACAAGGGGCGAGGTATGTGTCTAAAAATGTTCAGCTCAACTGTTTGTGCAGAATTGAACAAAGAATGTTTTGCGCCATTGAACAAAGAATTAATTAAAAACCTGACAGAAAAATAGCACTTTGCCACCCCTAGAAGGGAAATCTAGAGGCAGTTCATATTTAGGATCTCAAAATGGAGGCCACATATATACATATATGCTTTATTTCTGAATAGCCAAATGGATGCAGAGCACAGCAAAAGAAAAAAAAACACCAAATACTATAGTAAGAAAGGCAATTAAAGGCGTGAAATAAAAAAAAAAGTCCTGAAACATATAAAAAAAACTGGCTCAGATCAACATAATCTACTGGACCTCATTGTACTTTTGTCTTCTTGCAAACTTTGCTTGCTTCCAGTACACTTGTACACTTCATTCATTTTTTTACCTTTCTTCTTTTGAGATTGTCATCGTTAAATCACAACGTGTTTGCCTTTCCCCGCTTTTTGGCCCATTCATAATTCCTTCGCATATTAAGAGGGCATGAGAAGTGACAGTGAGGAAAATTTGGAAAGCATGTTGTGGTTTTTTTATCCTGGGCATGAAGTGTGTTTCCTGAACACTTCATGCCCAGGATAAAAAAAACCACAACATGCTTTCCAAATTTTGCACCTCTACACATCATTGATAAACGTTAAGACTGTGGGATGTTTATTCTGTGCTTATTTAGTTATTAAGCAAATCTGGGTCCCTCCCATTGATTTTGCTTGTTAGAAACCAGTTTGGAAGATTACAAATAGTGATCACATGACCCTAGGAAAAGGCAACTTTTATAAATACATACCACATGCCAAGCATCTGAATTTTGATCACAAGGCCATGGGGGATGCTTCGACAGTGGCAAATGTAAAAAACACTCACAGGTCCCTTTTTTCCAGTGCTGTTGTAACTTCAACCCCCCCCCCTAAACAAATGGGTTGTGAGTAGGGGATTACCTGTATGTACCTATACTCAAAGACTTTCCAAGGTACAATGGCTTGCCAAATGCAGTGACATAGGAAAAGTGGGAAGAATAAGGGGAGTGTAGATGAAGTCTGCAATTCTATGTTTATATCTTTGTAAGTAAGAGGGTGGTTTGGATGGGGAGGGAAGTAGAGAATTATGAAGGAAAGTGTGTTGTTTTACAACTGAATGCCTCAGGGAAACAGTGTGCTCTTGTTTTCCAGAGAGCCCTCTGCCCGCTTTCCTTCTTACATTTTTGAAAAAGATTATTTTAATTTGAAAGAAAAATAAAAGGAAGCTGTCAAAGCTATCGTCTTTATTTTCAGGAATGCCCTTAGCTTAAAACAGTCTACTGTCAAGAGAGCTGGGGCCAAGGACTTTCCAGCCATGGAACATAAGTATGATTCCCTACTTCCTTCAGTTAATCTTGCCTTTTGATTTTCATTAAACTAACACAGTACAGAGCATAAAACTGATCTTAACACATCTTTTTTTTTCCCCTGAATCTTTAAAAATCAGTTTGCATAGACTAGACATCCCAAATTGTTTTAATCAAATGGTATAAATAAGCATGTAAGGACTCATCTCCAATCAGTGTAGCATCTGAAAGAGCTTTTCTCCGTTCATTGAAAAATATCACGAACGTTTTATTCATAGCTTTCATGCTATGCGATTTGTTTAATGTTCTTTTCCCTTTGGCAAATCTTACAGAATTACTTTCCTTTTTAAGCAGCCAGCACCTTTGAGATGATGCAAGGAACCTGTTATATTCCTTTGTATTTCCCCCTCTATATATTTACTTATTGATTCTATTTTCTGAATAGTTGTTGAAAGAACAGAAGTTTGTAAATTGCACAACACCAAACAGTGGACCCATTTTGTGGCAGCAAGCCCAGATGCTGTCAAATGTTTTTCCTCTTTCTGGCTGATTCTTGACAATTATTATGGATTACAGAAGTGTTAACATTTCTGTACTTAAACATTTTGGGTTGTTGTTCCTGTTAAGTATGCCATGTACTCTATCTTATAACAAGTAGTCTGTTTTAAACAAAGCAAAACAAAAATGTATGGTATTTCTGATAGCAACTGATAGTGAGGCCTAAGAACTATGTTTCATTTTTTTTGTGCATCAGCATTTCTAATATTTTTCTTCAGTGCGAGTGAAAAGAATTAAAAACAAAATCACAGTTCATTAGGAAAAAATTGTGCATAAAATTATGCTTAAGAGGGAAACAGAAATATACTAAATTTTGTTTCCACCTCCACAGTTATTTCCACAGTGATTTATTTACAACATGTATGCTATTTTTTTTCTTTTCTCTAAGGTACAAATGCAGTGATTCATTTTCTTAATTTCTGCATTTCCTTTTGAAGATGTTGCTCTGTCCTATCTGTGTATAGGATTTCCTGTTTGACCAAGGAGCTGGACTAGAAGATCTTCAAGGTCCCTTTCAGCTCAAGTCTTATTCTATTTCCATCCTGACATCTGCTAGTTTTTCAATGCTCCTGATACCATTCATACTTATTTCAAACAGCTGCCATTCAGGCATCTGCACAGCACAATGTCTGAATATTTTCTTTCTATCGCAGAGAGCTTCCCTGCTTCACTAAGCAAGTTAACAGAATAGCAAGCCAGAATAGGTTAAATTGTCTTTGTCCATATCAGAATACAATTCAGAACACAATATCCACAAATACCACTGGATTTATTTTATGTGGTCTACATGAAATGAAATAAGTGGTTTGTTTGTTTTTCTTCATAGAAGTCTCATTAAATTGCAAAACTGCAAAACACTATTTTTTTTTAAATCTCACAGTTGTCTTGTAAGGTTTAGTTTCGGGGATAAGATGTCTAGATCAAAATAAATTGCCATAGTTTGTATACGTTTCCAAATTAAAAGGCAAAGAGTCAGCTTGGTGCTCCAAGATTTTCAATGGTTCCTGGGAAAACACTTTTTCACTGTATAAACTAAAAGTCTCTAATGTATTAATGGCATCGCTGGGCATTATGTCAGGCATTAAATCCTCTTCTTCCAATTTCATTAGGTCCTTTCTACTTCATGTAGTTAACTGAATAGCAAGCAAATGCTGCCATTAATGATAGTTAATCAGTTTAAGCTTAGGAAATGTGTTTTAGAAATCAGGGTTGAATTTTAATTTATCTTTTAATTTATCATATATCAAATAACAGTGTGATGTAATTTGTCCATGTGTATCTGTGTTTTGCCCATTTTTTTTTAAATTCCTCAAATGGCTGTATATGGCACTATATGCATTATATAATGTTATACATAAAGTGAAAAATAAAAATACAATCAAATTCCAATAAATAATAAAGTGAACATTTACATACTGTATGCATCTTAATTGGGGACTAATTCATAAGCATGTGCACTGTTGGGAGCAGTTTAAGTCCTCTTTTAGAGAACAATTATATTCTTTTCTTTTTCTGAAATGCTTCATCCATCACCAGCACTGTGTAATTTAAACGAAACAAGCAATCTCAAATAGGTTTCTAAGAGAATTTGATGTTGCATTACAATTTGTTACAATGTATTACAATTTGTTAGCTTGTTCCTTCATTCAGAAATTCTTCAATGAGCTTATAAATTATTTGGGTTTTGCATGCGTTTGCCAAGCCTTTCCTTCATTAATTCTACAATCCAAAATCCATAAATTATGCATGTTAAATATATTTTTATTTCACAGAAACAAAATTTAGACAATGCTTTTATTAACTGATGTAAGCTAACTGTATAAGTTTTTTCTCCCTGATAACTAGATACACCAAATGCTTACTTCTTGCAACTGTCACTCAATTTTTTTTAACTTACTATACATGATGACTTGATGGTGACATCTTGCAAGAATGGATCTCACAATGTTGATATCTGGAATAGGACCAGGTTAGACCTTATAGACAGAAATATAGCCACTGAATCAGGTTGGAATAACCATTTTTTTAAAGGGGGCCCAAAGTATGTCTTTGTTTTAGCAAAGTTGGAAATTTGTTGCTGCCAAATGTTATAGCAAAAACCCATTGGTTCCCAACCACTTGTTTTTTAAATATAGACCACCCTGCATAGGTCTGTTAGAAAAAAAAAACAATATTATTTATAGAAAAAGGAAGTTAATTATTGATTAAAAAAAAACAAATGAAAGCTATGTGAAATATGAAGGAGGGAAGCTATAAAATGTAGGTAAAATCAGAACAAAACAACTAAATGTAATTTAATTTACATTAAATTGCCTTGAAGTTGAATTAATGCATTATTATTCATCAGTTTATTGCCCATATATTTACTAATTTCTCTTTTTTACACGTTCAACTTTACAGTCTGATGACCAATTTAAAGGGGCTTTAGAGCCTCAGATTATACACTGTTGTAGTCCAACAGAGCATTTATACAAATATGTTCTATACAATATATTCTACAGGATATTTTTGAACAAGAAAATTTTCAATTAGAGACAACTGGGGAGCCAGTTGAGATCATGCTATAAGAGTAATGAAAACCTGATCTGTTTGTAAGCTGTTTCCTACACTTAGTTCAAAGTGTCGGTTTTAATTTTTAAAGTTTAAATCTAAATAACCTAACAAAGACACTACCTGTTCCTTTATTTTCAAGGAAGTTGTGTTGTTTCCCTTTTTTTTCTTGAGTGTTTGGCTACGTTTTATTTATTTATTTGGGAATAACATATAGCCTGACATTTAATCCTGTATTCGTATCTAGTTTACGAAGTTGGGATCATCTCAACTAGGCCCTTTATGTTTGAGACAAGATAAACCAACATGTAAGGTCTGACTTCTGTTTCACCTGTGCAGACTTATTTGCATATGAAGTAGTACAAAATCCAGGCTTGCTATCCTTGGGCCGCTGCCAAGGTCTATGTCTCATCAGAGGCTCTTTGTTATGATTGCTTTCTTCTTTGTTCTAGCCAAATAGTTATTACTCTTTCTAAGCAATTGTGCAGATGGAGGTAGGGAGCAGTACCTGGGATCCAGAGACAAATGCAACAGTAGTATAGAGACTGGGCTCTTAGGTGATTTTTCTAAGAAACCGTCTCATGAGGGAAACCTGCAGAAGGCTTCTGAAAAACCTGCCATCAAGAAGAAGCAAAATGCAAAATGACCAAATTAATGTTTGAAGATGCTAATGCACTATTTTACCATGAAGATTATCCTGTCACTTGGAAGATAATTTGCTATAAGTTTTATACTTGAAGAGTATGTATATTTCTATGAATGAAAGTCTTTAATATCTAATTTCTTTAAAGGCAGGGGAAGCTTCCTGAAAAATTAAAACCATTAAACTTCAAAGGAGGACTCTCATTTCTACGGTGTTATTTGCCATGTCTCTTGACTATTCTTATAACTTGAATGTGATATTTTTGGCAGGTTAAAAAATGAATATTATAAAGTTACAAAAACAGTGCAGTGTGTCTGTCTACCTATATATCATCGATTTATATAGCTATCATGTTTCTATATTGATCTATTGATAGACATTGATTAGCTAGAGCACCACAATTAAACCTAAAACTACGTTCTTGAGAAAGTGTGTCTCTGTGTGTGTGTATATTTGCAGTCAGAATTAACTTGTTTTACTGAAAAATAATCTGAATCTGGTATTTTGAGAAAACATTTTAGATAGTTTTCAGTATTTTCAAGCCCCTCTCTCTAAATTTAGGTGATAAAAAACTGCATGCTATTGAGTTTCAGCAGCAATCCTAGTTGACAGGTGCCATAGTAATTTTGATAAAATACTTTTTTACTATTAATAATGGATTAGAAAATTGACCCGTTTCACAGTCATTACTAAGAACAAAGGCCCACTTTGTAATAAACAAGTGTTGAGATCATCTATCTCTGTATTATCTTTATTCTCATTTACTTTTTGGGTGCAACCTTATAATTACGATCACCACATGCAGAAAAGCTTTAAAGACTATGTTGTATTTATCACAACGTGCTTGAAACTCTGCAGCTCTATTTCACTGAGAAACTGGCCTGTATCTTAAATATTTTTTCATGATAAGAAAGCAGCATATACAGTTCTTGTTAAAACCAAGTTTTTAGAATTCCTTTTTACCTAATCAGGGATTTTTGAATACTTAACAGTGTAATGTTTTTGGGGATTTGCTTTTGTACCATGTATTCTGAAAAATATTGTTTTTGGCTATCGTCCTGATTAAACCAGACATTTTAATGTGTATTATGATAGGTCATTTGATGAATAGTCACTGTACTCTGTGATCCACTGAAACCTGGCCATTCGGGTTGAGCCTTCGTGGCTGAGTGTCATAAGGTCTCATCTTTTCTTGATTAATGCTTCCTTTTGTGATCTGAAAGGGAAATGTCTGGAGGTTTCTTCGCTTGCCACTTAAAACGAAGAGGGGAGACCTGATGCTTATTTTAAACCCTTTTTACAATGTAGTTATGAACTTTTAAGAAAAAGCATAGCATGTGCAAAGAACAATCTTTTTAAAAAATGGGGTTTTATTTTGCTTCATTGCATAAACTTGCTATATGTACTGTTAGTTTTTCATACAATTTAAAATAAAGATGTTGCTAATGCAAATGTTAAGGCTCATGAAATTCGAATCCATAATTTTCATATCCAGTGGTCCATCCCCCGCACCCCCTAAGATTCATTCTCCATGCATGTTTAGTATTTGCTTAATCATTTGCGGTTGAACAGATGAACTACTTCCATTTGAAAAGATTCTTATCTGAGGTGACAGGAAATTTTAGCTTGTGATGTGTGCTCTGAAATAGCGGTTTGATGCATTCAAGTTCATACCATAGACTAGAGTCTCCTGAAGATACAGGATCTAGTTCAGGTGCTAAAAAGAAGCTAGCATGGTTTGGTCAATGTTTTACTAATAGATCATTCAAGGAAAGCTAATCAGAGATTACTACAGAAGACAGCCGTTGTTTTCTCTCTTCCTCTCACTTAATTGCTATTGCAATTGCAATTAACGAGTGATAAATGTGCATCTATACAAAGTGGTTAATTATTTACTGTTTTATCAAAACCTTAAAGTACACAAGATAAAGGTGAGTCCTTACTTCTATAGATAGGAAGCAGAGAGCAAGAAACCTGCTCCCTGTTAAACTAGGAGTTTGTGCCACAGGGGCACAACTTTTGATGAAAGTAGGTCCCACGTAATTTTTGGGAAGAGATAGAGGATGAGCCCGAGTGGGATTGTATCATGCAGAGGGAGAATGCCAATACCCTTGGGGGAGACAAATAGGTAATAGTGATGGCATCATCTTCAAGAGGCTATAAAACAAAGGAACCAATGGGGTATATATAGTCTTGGGGGGATTTAAGATTGCCTACTGACTTATGTTGCTTGACCATATTAGCCCTTTCTCCTATTTTCCCACCTCTTATTTACAAAATGTAATTGTATTGCAAGCTATCAAAAGGAAGAACAAATTACTCATTATTTTAATTAAGCAAAACTAATTCCAGCTATTTTTCTGTGATATGGATGCCTTCTCTCCCATGGGAGAAAAAATAGCCAAGGAATAGTATTTACCAAAACAAACAAACATGAACATCAATAAACTCTTTTTCCTTTGTTTTGATATCACTCATCACTGCATTTGGTAATACCTGTAACTGCTTTTGTAAATAAATACAGTGAAAGAGACAGCAGGAGAAAAAAAATTATTTTTATCACCATCATTATCCTCATCTTCATCACTGTCATAATCTCATTATCTAGATGGTTAAACATGGTTTTAATCTTTACTTTACTTTACTTTATTCATATTTATATACCGCCCCATCTCCCTAAGGACTCGGGGCGGTTCACAGCAGAT
>JAEANM010011124.1:0-15432 GCA_017656035.1 Myanophis thanlyinensis
ACACACACACCCTAAATACAAACATGCTGAAAAGTTGAGTCTGCTCCTTGTCACCAATTTATTTAAACATGGTTACCAAGAATTTTGGCAACTGAGAAATTAGTACTTCCACAAATTGAATCTCTCTAAAAACACTTTACACATCAACAAGGCACAGTGATTATTATTATTATTATTCTGGTTCTCAGTTAAAAATAAGAAATAGATACATGGGATTAAATTGGAAGGGAGCGCATCTTCCTCTGAGGAAATGGATCACAATACTGTAGTTTATTTGCCAATTTAGTCTGACTAGTTGACAGGTCACCTCAGAAAGTCTCTTAATTTAAGAATGGGAAGCTGTTTAATGGAAAAGATGCATTTGTATCCCAGAGGAGAACATTCATTTATATTATAAATATATAATCACTTTGACTTAGGCAGAATTTTGATGTTCTTTTCCTTTTGCTTATTTGAAAGGCTAAGCAAACCTAGATCTGGTTAAGAGTTGGAGGATGGGAAACTCTTCCCCCCCCCCCCGCCACAAATTCCTGGACTGGAACCTGAAAAAGTATTCCTTAAAAAGAGAATGACCAACCACTTTTGCATCATTGCCAAGAAAATTGAGTGGCAGTAGTCATAAGTGTCCAGCCTGAACTGAGGGCATGTTTACATTCTTTTAGAGATGAACTTCAACAACTTGGCAGACAAAGAGATTCAGATCTAAGAAGAAAGCAACCCTACTTTAATTCACCTCTTGTACATCTAAGACAAAGATAGGTAAAGTATCTACAGACAGCACAATTTGACTAGTGCCTAGACAGTGGTGGAATTCAAATTTTTTTACTACCGGTTCTGTGGTGTGGCTTGGTGGGTGTGACTGGGGGGGTCATGTGACTGGGTGTGTAGTTTCTGTAAGCAGGGCAATAAAGATTAGGCTAGAAACAACACCAGGATGTTTCTTTCCTGCCTTCCTTACAGGATTAACCCTGTAAAGTGGGAAAAAAAACAAAAGGGGATTTCTTCTAACAACCAGTTCTCCCAACTGCTTAGAAAATTTACTATCGGTTCTAGTGAACTTGCTGAATTTCACCTCTGTGCATAGACCATTAATTCTGTAGGTAGAATGGGCTAAAATTATTGGGAATCCCTTGAGGTTGCATCAGCGGATGTCTCTGAGAATCTCTTTAAGAGACTAGTATTGCTGTTGGGGTGTTAATGAACAACTGAGGAAGGCCATGCCACAGATTAAATATGTGAATTAGACACAGTTATGGTAAAAAAAAATCCCATTGTTTCCCACTCTCCTCTTTCTCTTCTACGTGCATCTGCCCATTCTCTCCCCCTCCCTCATTCTTAAAATCAGTAGTCTATATTGTAATCTGCTCTCTAATGAACTCTAGAGTTCCAGATAAACTAGTGGGAATTTGTTCACACTCAAATCCCCCTGCCCCTGAGAATGAGGGGATAAGAAACAAGTAATAAAGAGGAAAATCTTCAAAGGTGGCTACTGCCTTTGGAACAACCTTTCATCAAGGAAGCTTCCATGGTTTCTATTTTGCTTGGAAAAAGCAGAGTGATAGTCTGTGCTTCATCGGAACAAGTTTCATCTAGGTCTAGGCTACCCCTGGAATCCAAATGATTATGTATTGGTTTCATTTTATTTGAAATGAAACCATGCAGAGTGATGAGAGATTACATTAAAACAGGGCTCAGACCCATAAAACTAGATATTAGAAAATAAAGCAGCATTACACTAAGTGCAGTCCAATTAAAACCTTTCCAATTACAGAAAAAAGGAGCAATTGATTAAAATGTTTTCAATACAGCGATATTGGGGTGATTTGCTTTCCTCCTGTTCCATTTTTCTTTGCTGATTTGGATGAGTCCAGCTTATGTCATAGATTCAGATATATTGGCAGGAAACCTGAAAAGTGTAAAATGAGTGAGGTGCTAGGGAGGTATGGTGAGTGAAAGACTATTGAAAAGGTTTTGATTTTTCTACCCTGTTGGCATCAAAACAGACAAATGCAAATGCAACAGAGGTAAAAATGGATGTGGAGCAAATAGCTGCACAGATAGACGGACTTGAAAATCCAGTATTGAGTGATGAGAATTTTCCAAGTGAGAACTCAATTGGCTACAACCTTCCTACTCTTAGTAACTTCACATTTACCTTTCCTGCTCTGGGGCAAAAAAAAAAAAAAAAGTGAAAAACATTTAGCTCTAGAATAGTCCTGGCATATATTATTTAGCATTACCTCCTCCAATGATATGTTACACTAAATTCACCATATACATTATTCGCCCATCACAAAAGTACAGCTCTCTTCAAATCAAATCAAATCAAATCAAATCAAATCAAATCAAATCAAATCAAATTGTATTCATCACATACACAGTCATATATGGTATGAAATGCAGTGAAATGTGTATGCTACCATCGCGACCGTAGGTAGTAGGGTAAGAGGATAATATAGACAGGGAGAGAGAATAAATTAGGGAGTGACTGAAAGAGGTAGATTATGGGAATTCTGTTTAGTCCTGGTTTGGTTTAGGGTCCATATTGCCTGTGGGAACTAGCTTCTCTTTAGTGTCTCTGTGTTAGCTTTCAGGTAATGGAAGCGCTTTCCATACCACATCATAGTAAACAGTTCATTGTTGGGGTGGCTGGGGTTCTTCATTATTTTCCTGGCTGTAGTTTGGCATCGTCTGTTGTAGATGGAGTGCAGGTCAGCTCTCTTCTATCTCATCAATCCCTAATAGGTTTTTCATTCTGTAAAGTATTTGGGGAGAAATGTCTTGCAGGCATGATGTCTCTGTAGGTCTATAAATATCAACTAAGCTTCAGAGGGACTCAAGTTTAGATTTGATCTGCTTTCAAAGATGGCTTCAGTCTGGATATTCCTCAGCTGTTTCTTAGTCGTACTGCTTCAATTGAGATTCCAGAGTTGGCTGAATGCAACACACAATCTTATTTTGCATGCTGGAGAACAATACTACAGAGGATAAGCTTGGCATGCTCCAATATACATGCATCCTATTTCCAGTAAATCCTATATTTTTAAACCTTCAGCCTATATAAATGATTGAACCTCTATTGAGAACATTTATTGCCTATTTATAGGTGAGCCAAGCCAGCCTCTCAAATTCCACAGATTAAAGTCTCTAGTTTCCTTAGTTTTCATGTGAATTCTCAAGAAATCAATAAAATGTATGAATCCATTTCAGAACTGCCTCACCATTTAGTTTTATATTGTATGAAGCACCATTGTAACAGGCCCAATAGACATGCTGTTTTTATATTTAATGTCCAGAAGTTAAAAAGAATGGTACAAATAGAATGGAACTTATGAGCCTTATAGCCAAGTGGCTTTGGTAAAGATTATTCGTAAATCCTTGAGGTAGAAAAGGATGTTGGCAGAAAATGTGTAGCTTTGATTGCTGAACCCCCTTTTCACACACTAATAAAAGCTTGTGACTGGTGCTATCCTTCACTACAATATTTTATACAGGACAAGTTAAGGAAAGTAATGTGTGGGTTCCCCCAGCTTTGTTTTCCCTTTTGCTGTACAAAATATTGACTTTTGGTGGAAGAATAACCATCTATGGTTTTAGCTAACACAAAAGAGGATAGATTTAGATGAGTATAAAGAACTGAACTGGAAATATATGTTATTCCATCTTCAGGTTGCCCAATTAATAGGTTACAGATGCAACTATGTCCTGTTCTTCTAACAGAAGACTATACCTCTGGGCAAGAATTACTCAACTGACAAGATTACAGGTTTAGGAGTGAGGGGAAGCAAGAAGGAGTGTCAGTAACAAGCAAGTTCCATCTTCAAATCATGGTATAATGGAATGGAAGCACTACAAATAAATCCATTTTCATTTATGTAACTGGGCAGTATCTAGATACGGGGCTGTGGATGGCCGTGGAATTAGAATGGAGTAATCAAAATGGCCTTGCCCCCAAAATAATGAAAATAGTACAGAGTACAGTCAGTCTTTGTTGGGAGATGTTTTAGCCGAAAACCTGATCCAAATTGGTGAAAGAAAACTCAGGAAACCGGGTCTGTTTGGATGACCGCGAGGGGTCCCATTTATTTTCAGCCGCAAGTAAAACTCGCGATGAGGATTCAATCCGGAAAAAAAAGCAAAACTTAAGGGAAGCCGCGGCTTTTTATATTTGCCGCGACTTCAAATTTACGTGATCCCCATTGGCTGGCGGGCCAGCCAATGGGCATCGCCGTCCCGACAGCCAATCAGCTGTCGGGTCGTTCGTACAAGATGGCAGACCGGTGTGTAGACTCCGGCCGCGCATGCGTGATATACAACAGGAGAAATCACAGAAGCCCTGTGATGCAGTCTCTCAGAACAGAATCAGCAACGTACAGCTGACAAAACCTATAATTCTTTCCCAGTTTTAACTGACCCTCTGTGCTATGTTGGGCTAGTGTTCTCTTAAGCACTATAGCTGTCTTTAGCAAGCAAATATTATTGGGTTTTTTTTCATAAGAATACAGAACCCTTGTTTGCAGGGAGCCCACAAGACTTGACAAGCCAGAAAGCACCAGTTAGAGGGAAATACTGCCATGGAAGCTAGTTCCAGTCTCTCCTGTAGTCCAAGTGAAAATAGCCACAGGACATGCAATGGCTGGGAATCAGATGTAAGAGCGATGTTTGAAGCAGACTAAAGGGGCCAGTAAGAGATGAGTACATCCCACTCATGTGCATATCGGCAATTACTTCAATCAATGAAGCATCCTGACTTGTATCCAGGGCAAGTCAGTCAATCAAAGTTTTGATAGAAACTTTGAAGAAGAGGGAAAATGCTACTTTAAATCTGAACCTATTAAAGATGAGTAAGCTGCCTCAACTGTGGTCTGGAGATGAGAGGAAGGCAGCATCATGAGGACATGAAGGCAAGGAAGAAATAATTATTGGGAGACATTTGTATCATAGATAGGAACATGAACATAAGCCCAAAGAAAAATTCATTGAAGTCAACATACATTATTTCTCATATGCAATGTGTACTCCCATTTTACTTTTCGTTATTTTTCTGTTTTACTTGTCACAAGAGGATTGCAAAGAGCTTTACAAACAATAGTTAGATCTTCCAATGACCTTGAAGCAGATTTAATAGGGGCCTTTCATTGTTTTGATTTACTTGTTTTTCAACTATCTGTGGTGGTGTGTACAAATAGGCATTATTAGTCCAAAAGTCTTAACATAGGGGCTCCTGGGTCTAGGTTTGAAGCATGCAGAAACAAACACGTAATTGTCTGTCTCTGTGTTGTGTGTGTAATGAAGTGGCAGAATGCCCCTGATGCAGTTCCTAGGAAAGCTCTACATTTGTCAATTAACACAAATTACAGCCAGCCCAGCTTGGTGCCAGCCTCCACAGTTTCCGTGCCCAAAAGGCAGCAGAATTTTCTAACAGGGATTGGAGAGAAACCCTTACAAATAAAGAGATGCTTATTTAGATCTGAATGGAAACTCCAGCGCAATACCAACAGCACAACTGAAGCTTCCCATCTTAGGCCTAGATTAAGCATTAAACTTTATTTTGGAACTGAAGCCCTACTTCATAAAATTAAATTACATACTAAGATGTAACGATTCTATTGTGTCTGAATCTGTCAAGTTTTCTTTCAATTAAACAGGTCCTTCGATAGTCAGGGAAATAAAACTTGGCATCCCAACTACTTAGTTTTAGAATATGGAAGAAGCTCAGAAAGAATGCATGTTTGTCATTATGGCGATCAAGAGATTTTGTCTAAGAGATTTTGATGCAGTGGCAATACAGCATGATTAGCTCACTGCCGAAAGAAATGGCTAGCACGCAAAGCATGTGTACAGAGTGCTCTGCCATGCAAATTAGTGCCAAAGAAACACCTTCCTTGGACGGAAAGAAGCAACCATGCTCATTTGTGGCTTCTCTTCCCATATTCCCACTCTCCCTTCCTACCTAACTTACCCGCAGTTGCGTAAGCATTTCACTGCATATCATACCATGTATGACTGTGTATGTGACCAATAAATTTGAAATTGAAATTGAAATCTATTTCCCTTATGCTGGAAATGACCACAGTAACTTTATTTGCCTTTATGATGCCATAGAACTGCTGAGTAAAAGTGCAGCCAATTTATATTTTAATCCACACAGGGGATTAAACAAACAGATCATAGAACACATCAGTCCAGATTTCTGAGTTGCACAATTGATCAGTCTCATACCTTATGTGAAGATCTAGCTCTCTTGAGAAGTCTATAAAGCTGGAAAGATTATAGGGGGGGGAAAAGGAAGAACATTAACTGCAAAGTGGAGGAACACATTTACAGCCGCTATGGAGAAGTGTTAGAAGCCCTGAAGGACCAGGCTGAGGACAGATTTCACTGCATTTCACACCATGTATGACTGTGTATGTGATGAATAAAATTTGATTTGATTTGATTTGATCATTCTAGAGAAAATATACCTTTGTGATCACTGAGAATTGACACCAAAATGATGACACATAATAATTATGGCAGTCACCCTTGCCAAGGCTATATAATATCAGAAGACATCTATTAGGTCTTTAATGAGATTTCTGGCAGATTGACGTGGGAAGTGAATATATGTATTCCCAATTTTAGTCTACAAAGATTGAAAGCTTCTAGTAGTTGCAATCTGTACACATAGGCTGATAGCAAAATAACAGGAGTTCATGTATATAGAGAGCAGGGTTTAGAAAAATGGAGAGTTGGAAAGTTCAATAAAGGGCTAAAAGATGAGAAGAACTGGCATGAATGGTAAATCTTTTTACTTTTTACATATAGATGTGCATTTGGCATATAAAATTTAAAAAAAATCCAATAGTTTATTGATTTCAAATAAAGCTAAAAAAAAAAACCCTGCATTTTTATGTTTAAAATGATACAGGAAAGTAAAAAGTGGATCATGAAAACAGAAAAAGTACCAACAGCACTATATTAAAAAAAAAAAAAAAGAATGATTTGGGCATTATCTTTTAGTAAAACAAACTGATATAAAAAACATTCATTTTCAGAAAAAGGTTGAGAAAGAAAGTAAGACTCCAGGTTCAGAACACACATTTTAGGTATTAGTATTATTATCGGTTCTTATTTTTCTGGGTCTTTTACTTGATCATCTTTTCATAGTTTCAAATACTGACAATTTGCCTGCTTTCTATTTATTTTTTGGTGTTTTCTCAGATATACCAAGATCAACTTCTTACCCATTTTATGCCTTGCAACTACAGTATTAACTAATATTTTATATTATTCTCCACCCATCTTTTAAATTAGGGAAGCTTAAGGAAATGTTTTTTGCCAGCTTTTATTTAAGGCCTTAACATCCTTAGTGGCAAACAAATATATCAAAAGATTGTAACACTGACAGTTGTTATGCTGTGAATCACATAAAGAAAGCACATTATTGTGGTTATACATGTAGATTTTTATTTAGAAAAATAAGTGGAGGACATTTGTTAAGAGCCGTGGTGGCACAGTGGTTAGCATGCAGTATTGCAGGCTAAATCTGCTGACTGCCAGGAGTTTGATCCTGACCGGCTCCAGGTTGACTCAGCTTTCCGTCCTTCCAAGGTCAGTAAAATGAGGACCCAGATTGTTGGGGGCAAGATGCTGACTCTGTAAACCTCTTACAGAGGGCTGTAAAGCATTATGATGCAGTATATAAGTCTAACTGCTATTGCTATTGAAAGAGGAAAGCCTAATTCTCTTTTCCTTTTGTGCACCTGCAATGAAAGCTACTGTTCTTTTTGACTTCTGCTAATGAAATTCAGGCAGAAATTCTAAAAAGTGCCAGGATTACAAATCTATGTCTTGTCTTTTCTCCAAAGTACTTCAGGTGCTATACTAAACCCAAATAATCCTAAACAACAGGGTCTTCTTCTCCCCACCTACAATCTGGGTAAAAATGATAGAAATGGGAGGAAGGAAATTATAAATTCAGCTCATACTAAATAACCAAGTCTTAATGTGTGGAAAGTTCAATTGTTTTTTTTCTTCCCCAAGCCAGATGAAAGCAGATAAATCTTGCCACTCATTTCACTTGCAATCAAAACAACCATTTTATTTAGAAAAAGGGCCAGCAGCAACAATAACAGGAGGACATTTATTGTGAAAGATTGTTCATTGGCTCTGTTGAACCTGCTCTTTATAAACTAGACATTTTTTATTCCTTTTACGAATACAAGAATTATCATTTTGAGTTAGCTGGAAGAAAAAAAAAAAGCTTTTCTACTTGTGACTGGCTGTTATCAAGCCCTTCCCCTTCACTGTCCCAAACAGGTGTTTTTCTCCTAATAAGTGCCCATTTGTGTCATCCGCCCATAATTAAGCATCTGTTATCCAAGAGGCTGACAAGTTATTTGGCTGCTAATCCCAGATGGTTTGGTGGCGATATTTATAATGCTATCCTGAGAAAGATCTTCTTTTTGTAGTCTCCTTGTCAGATTGAGATATAACTATTTCATTTTTATGAAGATATGGAAAATGTAACCAAAGTCCATATTGCACACCTGAGAGAGAGTACTGGACAAATAGGATATACAAACTTCACATGAGAAGCAAATGAGTTTGCCTCATTGGCCTGGAAGGCTTTGGGATATGACTTGTTCTTTATTGCAGCAATACATAAGCCATTATTAGAGCTGTCAACCAACTAAAATGTTTTTGCTCAATTAACCATCTTGTTGTTAATCAAGTGATTAATTAAATAGTCACAATAAATGTTATAGTATCTCCATAAGGCTGATAATTTAGGAGGAAGCAAGCAAAGATTACATTTTCCACTCCACCACAATGCATCCACATGAATTCTTTGTTTGAAAATTACCTTGTATTGCTTAAATTAAGATATGCATATTTATTTATCAAATTTAGGCATTTAGGAATATGGTTGATTTACAGCTGTATCTTAAACATGGAGCAGCTTTCTCCCACCCCACAACTAACATGTTACCTATATATAGCCAACAAAGGAAATGAAAATGATTACTAAGTTAGTTTTTCTGGCAGCACTTATTAATTGATGCAAAATGACTGAAAGGTTAACATGAAGTACAGCAGGAATGAATGTCATGACCATCACAATTATCATCTGAGAATGATTGTATATAGCATATTTCATTTTTACCATGCCTATTCAACTAGCAGAGCAAATAGAGAACATGGGCTGAACATTAAAGGAAGTCCTCCACTTACAATGGTTCATTTAGCGACTGTTCAAAGTTACAACAGCACTGAAAAAAGTGACATGTGGCCCATTTTATACCCTCCCACCACCCCAGTCATAGGATCAAGATTTGGATGCTTGGCATCTGGCTCATATTTATGACTGTTACAATCACGTATGTCACATGATCATCTATTGTGACTTCTGACAACAAAGTCAATGGTGAAGCCAGATTCACATAACAACCCTGTTACTAACTTAACAAAAAGTCAAAAATGGTGCAAAACTTACTTAAGAAATGTCTCACTTAGCAACATAAATTTTGGGCTCAGTTGTGGTCGTAAGGCGAGGACTACCTGCATTGTGTGAGGGTGTAGTATCATCAGATACTGGTGATGCCTAGTTATTCATCTCTGTCCCTGGCGAATAAAGTGGTACCATGAATATTTTATCCTAGTACTTGGAAGCTATATGGGTCCGGATGGAGAATAATATATTTCCTGATAAGACTGGGTTTGGGGGCCTTCCAGTTCTAGGACTTTGCCATCTTTGGTGCTGGATGAAGTAGCACTGTCTTAGACAAACCCGGTACACAGTCTGGGAGTCCTTCTGGACTCAAAGAGCAGATGGCAGTGGTGGCTAGGAGAGCCTTTGCAAAGTTTTGTGTTTGTGCATCTGTTTCACTCATTCCTGGATCAGAGGGGCTCTGCTCACAATCACTCATGATCTTGTAACCTCCCAAGTAACCTTTCTGTAATGCAGTCTATATGAGGCTGCCCTTGAAGAGTATCTGGAAGCTTTAGCTGGTTCAGAAGGTGGTGGTGTGAGCAGCTATGTCCCTAGCACTGCACATGTTACACCTCTGCTCCATGAGCTTCATTGGTTGCGGGCCCAATTCAAAGTGCTGGGTGGTTTATCTAATGACTCACCTCTCCCTGGTTATATATGACTATGCTATTTGGCAGAGAAGGCATGCTGTGGTCCCAAGGAACTACACTTGTGAGGTGGTAGGTAATTAGGAGGGAATTAGGAGTCAGGCCTTCTCTGCCATAGTGCCCACCATGTGGAATCTTCTGGAGGTGAGGTTGGCTCCATCTTCTTAACATTCTACAAGTCTCTCAAGAAGACCAGGCTATGCCATCAGGCTTGGGAATCCAAGGGGATCACGGAGACCTTACGTTAGTTCCCTTACAGTGGTTAAAAGCAACCTGCTATTTATAGTCCAAAGACTATGGGTGTATATGTAAAAGCCATAGTATCTGCTGTTATATGTAAAAGGTAAAGGAGTCCCTGTATTTTTTACTATGCTAGTCATTACCGAGTATAGGAGGCAGTGCTCATCTCCGTTTCAAGGCCATTGAGCCAGTACTGTCCAAAGGCATTTCTGTGGTCATGTGCCCAGCATGACATCATGTAGCTCCATTACCTTCCCACTGTAGTGGTACCTATTTATGTACTCGCATTTGCATGCTTTCGAACTGCTAGATTGGCAGGAGCTGGGGAGAGGACAGGAGCTCACCCTGTAGTGTGGCGCTCGGGTCTTGAATCTGAATGCCGGCTTTCTAGCCGTAAAGCCCAGTGTCTTAACCACTGATCCACCTTGCCACCCACTGTCCTATGACAGAGCAGAGAAAGGCAAAAAGAAAGGCTCAGCCATCATCCCTTTTCTACATTACCAATAAACAATAGATAGGAATTAGAATAGATAGGAACTGAACAGAGTAATTGGGGTAACAAGTAAGATATCAGTGTCACAACAGGGATAGTTGCCCACCTGTGTCCACCAGTACCAAGTAACATGATGAAATAGGCTATAAGAATAACCTGGAGAAACAGGAGATGCGTAGCAACCAAGACAACTGCCAGACCTCTCTCTAAAAAAAAAATTGAGTTCAAAGCGGGAATGCAATTTGAGAAAATCTCTCAGATTTGGCCCTCCCCATTTTTCTTAGAGGTAAAATCAGGGTGAAAGAGGCATAGTCAGACTTGCAAAACTTTCTTTCTGTAGCTTTATAATAAAAGTAATGGTATGTGGAATGACTTGGGAGACAGGAACAACTAGTATGTAAAAGAAATCTCAGTCTACCGAAGGAGAAAGAGGGTGGGAGGTGTTTTAGAAGGGATCCTACCTAGTTTTCCAGGGAATAAAAGGAAAGGAAGGGAGAAATATTTCTAGACTTGCAAGATTCTGTGAATGTAACCTTATAATAAAAGTACAGCTAGTACTCCTGGCTGTGCTATCAGTGTGCTATCTTTTGGTTATAAAACGGGAGTGATGGTCCATCTTAAAGGGCAGTTATGGAAATGCTAAACTGATGAATAAATTCATCAACTCTTTTGTCTTTATGTTTATTGATGTTGTGTGCCATAAAATAAATAGCTAGGGAGTAAAGCTGCTACTTAATTTTTTTCCCTTTAGCAGAAAATTGAATGGCTATAGAATCTACTTATGCCCTTCATTCATTCTTTGAATTCAGCATCCTTTCCATATCGATTTGCTTAGCTGCTGATGGCAGTACAGCTACCAGCCTGAGTCCATTCAGACATGCATGTTCTTCCTTCTTCCTGCTTATAGAGAAAAGCTACTATAGTATGCTTCCACAATTCACAATAAGACATTGAAGCTGCAGTCTTGCATCTCTCAGGCTGTAGGACACTAAGGTCCAGATGCAACTTTGGTTTTCAGAAACCGAGGAGCCAGTATTCTGCAATGTCAGATTCAAGTCCTTATTTAATCTTCCTGAGTGTTCACGAAGTGTTTATGAGTGTTTATGGAGATAGGCAATCCTTGAAAACTATCCCGGGAGAGTGTATAGCACAAATAATAGCAGGAGTATTTCAAAATAAAGACATGTTTACAAAAAAAGATTTTTAAAAAAAAAGTAAAATCAAAGGAAAGGGAAGAGAGAACTTACTCATGGCAGAGCCCAAAACTAATTATAAGCCAAATAATAAGAAGCTACAAGAACCTTCCTTCCTTCTTTCTTACTTACAGGTAATCCTTGAACCATATACATTCTTTAAATTTGCCAGACATTTTTCTATGTGAAGTCTTCAGAAGCTGCATCATCATGCGTTGATTATTTTTCATTAAGAGAGGATCCCAATGAAGAATTCCACTGGAGGGAAGGGATAAGTGGTTCAGAGTGATTTGTTTATTTTCACTTTGTCAATAATTGGAACTTTCTCATGTAGAATCTTCTTTCTTGTCACTGGCATTGGTCTCATTTCCACAAAATGTCACTTCGGGAATGGGCACCTGCCCTATATTTTCAGCAATAAAGAAAGATGCAAAGAATGTATTTAGCTTCTCTGCAGATTCTTTATTATCTTGCAGTAATTTTTTAACTATCATTCCATAGGCCAATTGTCTCCTAGCTTTCTACTCCTGCTGAACAGTATTTAATGCATCAAAAATGTGTCTAGTGATGTACAATATTTCTTAAAACCCCTCTGCTTTTGTGGGCAACACTTTCTCACGGAACCTGTATTTTCTAAAATTGCTTCTTTGAAGCTGCTTATTAACCCTGCTAGTGATGATTTGTGGTAGCAAGTCCTTCCCTGACCTTCCCTCTCCTTTAAAGGGTTTATATGAAAGATGAAAGTAGCTCACTGGTTCTCGTGTTCTGTGAGAGTTTTCTTCATGCCCAGTGAATCTATGTTATATTACCGGTATGTGCTTCACTGTTAACATCTTAAGTCAGGATTTGCTAGCAGTTTGCACATAACACATCTGTGCATGCCTATGGAGATTCTCACTCATCCAGGTAGGTCATAGCTGTCTCAAAGATGCTTTTTTCTTCAAAAGGCAGTTGGACTGGATTTTTTGTTGTTGTTGTTGAGGAGACAGAAGAAAACATTTCACGTCTCATCCAAGAAGCTTAATCAGTTCTGATTAAGGGGGATGGAAGGATAGGTACTGACAGTTGAGATTGGATAGTGGGGGGATGGAAGGATAGGTATTGATAGGAGGAGGGGGGGAATGGAAGAATTGTGTTTCTTTGCAGTTATCTGGTTGTTAGCACTGTCTGAGAGCTGGGGATTTATCTGTGCCCTCAGGATCACCTGAATCAGAATGCAACTGGTTGTGGAATCTACAACACCGCCCTTGTAGCAGTACCAAGAAGATTCCACAACCAGCTGAACTTTGATTCCGGTGATCTTGAGGGCACAGATAAGCCTCCAAGCAGCCTCAACAGCTCTCAGAAAGGGATAATGAACAGAAGACTGCAAAGAAATACAATCCTTCCATCCACCACAACACACACACCCCGTTGCTGCCATCCTATCAATACCTATCCTTCCATCCCTCCACCATCCAGTCCCAACTGTCAGTACCCTGCCATCAGAACAGTGGTGGATTTCAAATATTTTTACTAACAGTTCTGTGGGTGTGGCTTCATGGGCATGGCTGGGTGGGCAGTTTCTGTAAGCAGGGCAATAAAAATTAGGCTAGAAACAACACCAGAATGTTTTTTTCTTACCTTCCTTGCAGGATTAACTCTGTAAAGTGGAAAAAAACAAAAGGACATTTCTTCCAACAACCGGTTCTCTGAACTGTTTAGAAAATTTACTACCAGTTCTAGTGAACCTCTAGAACCTGTTGAATTTCACCTCTGCATCAGAAGTGAGGAATCTTCTTGGATGAGAACCTAAATGTTTCTCCTTCTTTCTCAAGGAAAAAAAAAACCAGGCCAGTCACCTACAGAAGAAAACAAAAAAGACCTTTGAGATGTCTGTTATGATGTCCTTTTTTGAATACAGCAGATACATTGGTTTATTGTGCTCTGCTTTGTGCCTGTTGCCTGTTTTTAACCAGAGGTGAAATTCAGCAGGTTCTAGCAGATTCACTAGAACCAGCAGTAAATTTTCTAAGCAGTCTGAAGAACTGGTTGTTAGAAGAAATCTCCTTTTGTTTTTTTCCACTTTACAGGGTTAATCCTGTAAGGAAGGCAGGAAAAAGACAGCCTGGTGTTGTTTCTAGCCTAATCTTTATTGCCCTGCTTAGAGAAACTGCCCACCCAGTTACATGACCCCCCCCAGCACACACCCCAGCCACACCCACAGAACCTGTAGTAAAAACAATTGAATTCCACCACTGTTTTTAACCCATCACCACTGCATAGATCAAAACATTCTTATACTTATCCTAGCTTCTACCAACTTTTATTTATGAAGTAAGGAAGCAGAAATCCAGTATTATTTCTGATTTTTCTTCTTGTGAGATAATCTATCTTTAGCTGTCTAGCTGCTCTGCACCTGCCAGCAAGTTACATTTCACAGAAAAAAATATCTTGGAAATTCTAATTAGCAACTTACTTTTGCATTTCAGGATCTCACATCTCAGCATAATTTATTAGACTATCAAGATTGTGCATGATTTTAACACCTGGTAGGCAATTCACCTTGTTGTATACTTGCTGTCACATAACCTGCAATCTCTGACACTATTCCTACTACTATGATCTTCCCTTTCCTGCCCCCATCCACAGTGATATCTGTCCAGATAAAAATCATTTATCAAAAGTATTAGAGGTGGCCAGTGTATGATGTGTGATTAACCAGAAAATTTAAACAAGTTATAGATCAATAGTACTTCCCCCAATAGACATATTTCTTAACTTTAATTTTTTTTTTAAATGCACACATTCAAACATTCAAAAATTATAGTCATACCTTTTCTATGGAAATTACTTTATTTTCATTTTCTGTATCTTGCTGAGGCCCACTTGATAGGAGCCAACATTACCATGCCAGTTTTAGATTGCAAAAGAATTAGAATTAACTTTAGGGTTCTTATTTTTCTTTTGGACTTTGGCTCCATAAGAGAAGGAAATGATGTCTGTATCCAAATAGTAGAAATGTTTAATTGGAATAATCATGATTAAAACTCAGAAATCTTTTGGATCAGTTCTAGCATTCTCATGTCTTCCTAAAACAGCAAGACAAACTTTCAGTTTTCCATTTTGAGATTTTGCAATGCCAAACTTCTTCCAATACATCACATATCCCACTAGAGATGAAAAAACACTAGATCACTGCTACACTACAGTAAAAGATGGCTACAAAGCACAATCACAACCACTGTTTGGCAAATCTGACCATGCCACTATTTTCCTCATGCCAAAATATAAACAAAGACTTAAACAGGAACCCCAAGTTCAGTGACTCTTCGCACAGTCACTTCTGCCCTAGTGACCTCCCGTCTGGATTACGCCAATGCTCTCTACATGGGGCTCCCCTTG
>JAEANM010011125.1:0-15432 GCA_017656035.1 Myanophis thanlyinensis
ATCAGAGAGCAGGATTCTCCCGCTCTCTTTATTATAATTGACAAACTGCTTGTCTCCAAGCATACCATATATGGTATACTGTCTCCCAGCACACCATATATGGGTACAGAACAAGCCAGGCTCACCTCAGGGTTGACAGGCTGAGTGCAAATGGATCCATGTTTTTGTCTGCTAGAGTCAATATATGACTACAACTCGAACTGAAATATCCATCATAAATAATTGCAGTCATAACTCAAATTGGACCATATTTATAACAATTTTCATGGGGGTCATTATGCAAATATATGTAGTTGTAAAGTGACTTTAGCCCTCCCAGTGGATTTTGTGTGTGGGGGGGGGAGAGAGATTGACAAAAAAGAAGGTTGTAAATCACAATCACAATATACAGCAACCAGTTGTGAAAAAGAGCCAGTTACCAAGTGCCTAAATTGTGATCATGTGACCATAGGGGTGGTGTCATGGTTGTAAGTGTGAGAAGTCATAAATCACTTTTTACAGTGCTGTCATTAACTATAAATCATTCTTCAACCAACAGTCATAATTTGAGGATTATCTGTATATTATTTCAACAATCCTCCTCCTTGTATTTCTATTTCTTGGACAGAAGAGCAGCCAGATCAACTGGATGTATCAATCAGATGGATAAATAATTAGCCTAAATTCTGCAGACATTTGCAGAAAATGCTTTCATTTGGATTTAGGAAATAAGGCTGTATCTGACCTCACCTATTTACAAATGCACAAAATTGGGGGAACAAACAGGTAAATGTGAATTATTAATCCATGAAGGGAGATATGATATAGTTGGAATTACAGAAACTTGGTGGGATAAAACCCATGACTGGAACATATTGACAGTAGGATACAAATTGTTCAAAAAACCCAGGCCCCATAAAAGAGGAGGTGGAATTGCACTGTATGTAAAAGACCATTATACTGCTACAGAAATGCATGAAACCAAAGATGAAAACCTTCTAGAATGTGTATGGGTCAATATAAAAGAAAAAAGAATGATATTGCCATAGGTTTATAGTACAGGCCACCCAACCAATCAGAAAAAAAAGAGGTACATTTTGCCAACCAACCAACAAATATATGTAGGAAACATACTTCAATAGTAATGGAGAACTTCAATTACCCTGACATCAATTGGAAGACTAATTCCACACCAAATGAGAAAACAAACAGGTTCCTAACCAACCTAGCTGACAACTTCATTGTCCAAAAGGTAGATGATGGAACTAGAGGGAGAGCCATACTGGACTTAATTCTTACAAACAGAGAAGAAGTGATAGAGAGAGTTGAAACTGCAGGAACTTTGGGTGAGAATGACTATGTCATACTAGAGTTCAACATAAACAAACACAAGCAATAGAACATAATGATACCAGAGTCCTAGATTTTAAAAGAGCTAATTTTAACAAACTGGGAGAGAAGTTGGAAAAAATTCCTTGGATGAAAATCCTAAAGGGGAAAACAACTCAAGAAGTTTGAGAAGCTCTGAAAAATATGATCATAAAAGCCCAGACCAGTGCAATGCCAATGAAAAAGAAAAACAAGAAATCCAAAAAGAAACCAACATGATTGCACTAAAATCTCCCTGACAAAAAGACAAAAAGGACAAGTACAAAAAAAAATGGAAAGAAGGACACATAGCTAAAGCAGAACATCAGTAGATAGCCAGAATCTGCAAAGATGAAGTCAGGAAAGCAAAGGGTCAGAATGAACAAAGACTTGCAACAAAAGTCAAAGATAATTTAAAAAGTTTCTGGACATGTCCTGCAGGAAGGACCACAGCCACTCAGAATGGTGCTCTTAAGGGTGTGTATGTGATTGTTCAATAACATGCTATTCTCCAGATACCCTTCTGTACATGGAGTGCCAAAGAATTTCAGGATCTCCAGAGAAGTTGCTTCTCATTATAACTATCCCCATACCAGCTTTGAGATGTCTACTAATCCTTCTCTTTGATGTAAACTTCAGACTGAAGCAACACAGATGAGATCTTGCATCAGGAAAGGATAATTATATCTAGCCATGTTGTTATTTTTTACATGTTTAAGACAGGCAAGGTTGAATGTACTTGCTCTCCTAGCCAGGTGAAGATTATTAAATTCTGTTAGAATCAGCAAAGACATTGGATATTCCATTTTATGACAGTGCTTTGAATTCTTCTCATACTCTAGAAACAGGAAGGGAATTAATTCAGCTGCATGAATTATGGATCTCCTGTTTCTTCTTCTGATATTGTTGATGTCTCATCTATTTTCTGGGAAGCTCAGAATGAAATGCTCACTGAATTTGGAACAGCAGAGTAGAACAAAAACATGGAGCTACTACAGGCCTGGAGATCATCTCATTAGTGTAGTCACCACTGCAACATCAATATTACATACAATGTTGATTTTCAACAAGGCTCCTTCTAGTCAGTCTCATAGGTAAGTCATTCATTGTGATGGAGTTGGATTTTCCCCCATTTGCAGTTCTCTGTTCTTCTTTTATTCTTATTTCACATACCCATATATTGCAGAACCTAATTTCTTGAATTGTTTTGATGCTCATGACATCTCTCTTTTATTTTGTTTGCTCAAAAGGAATCACTCAACAAGGGGGCAGAAAAAATTGAAATAATTCCATATTATTTTCCTCTCTGCCATCCAATCCTGAGTTCATTGTGTTTAATGTTGCAGTGAATTAGTGATTGAAAGGGTTGTAGATGCCTCTCTCCAGCCCATTACCATATTTCTATAACCACTCATTGATACTGAATGCCTGATCCTTATAGGAATAGTGACTGACTTCTTTTTAGAATTGTTTTCTGGGCCATGTAGGAAAATTCTTTTGGTTTATAATATTTATACTTTCAACTTTAATAATTGAATGGTTTTGAAACCTACTAATGGGCAGAACAAAATTAGCAGTGTTACAAATAGTCTATTTCTGATTCTTAACCCTTGTAGAGGACAATCTCCATCACACCCTTTCAACAATCAAAATTAAAAGGCAATGATGGGTGACTATCATTTTCCTCTGGTTTTGGATTAGTTTTATGCAATACAAACTGCAGTCAATAGGCTTGTGGAGACAAAATAAAATTAAAAGTGATATTTTATTGTTTATGATGATGATAATAACGTGACTATTTTTATATTAGTTTACATTCCAATAGTTTAAATCAAATGGCTTACATTTTTGCTATTCAACTGGTCAACAAGAATCCCAAGATTTTGCACAATCTCACACTGGGCTACAACATTCATGACAACTATTTGAACACATTTGACACTTCTGATGTCTTGCTAGACATGCTCTCTAGTGGAGAAGACAATGTTCCCAACTACAGCTGTGGAAGGAAGGATAATCTTTTGGCTCTTCTT
The DNA here is from genome assembly GCA_017656035.1 of Myanophis thanlyinensis. Lineage (NCBI taxonomy): Eukaryota > Metazoa > Chordata > Lepidosauria > Squamata > Homalopsidae > Myanophis > Myanophis thanlyinensis. Next base: position 3,381 of record JAEANM010011125.1, read on the forward strand.
GATGGAGCTAAGAGGGACATTTCCATCCAGATGTCAACATTAGTAGGCACCTACAAAGTCCCCCAGGTTTGTGTGTGTATATGTTTCTCTATCTGGAAAACTGAGTGCAGTGATGGTGGGTCAATGATAAATCCAAACATCTTCTTTACATAAATCAAGAGCTGCTTTTCACCATGGCAATTGTAGGTATCATGGCTGAGGATTGGGATGACTATAGTGAGCAGACAAGGATCAAAACAGCCATGTTATCTCATGATATTATCTTCATTGCTTTGTGGGCTTCTACTGCACATTTGTGAAGATGACAAAGGGTTATGTGTCCAATCAAAAGCTCTTCTGTACAAAAGGAAGAATATTATTTTGTGCTCTTATTTTGTGTCTGATATAAACAAATAAACCAGTTTTCCCCAATGGTGAACAAACCTTAGATTCATGGAGGAAAAAAGTCCCAATGGACAATATTTCTTAAATCAACATAAAATATATTTTATGGACATATAGGGTCCAAAGCACTATTTTTTTTTAAATTTCCATCATATTAGCCAACATGTTAACTAGTTTAACTTAATTTCTTTAAGGTCAATTTATTAAAAAAGGCTTGAAGAGAATTATCACCTTGGAGAGAACTTTCTAGTGCCTGAACAATTGAAAAAAAAGTCCCCATTGTTATGCCCTCTATTGGCAAATTCAGTTACACATGTAAATAATCCCTGCAATATCAAGTTGGATTGATGATGGCTATACTAGTTCCCTTATATAAAAAATAGAATAAAAAGGACCATAGCAATGACATGCCCATTACTCTTACAGATGTTGTGCTATAGACAGACAGATGTGTGTGTATTAGGTTCCTCTAGAGTTAAGAGTGGGTTGGTGAAAAGTACATTTCTTACAGAAGAACAAGCAGGCTTTAGGCAAAGTGAATTCACTATTGACTTTGTCTTGAACCATCTAATTACAGAACATGTCAATCATGGTAGACAATGGTTTTCAGCCTTTGTAGATTTCAGTATAGCAGCTGACAAGAGAGAAATATTATAGAGGAAATTGATTTCCCTTAAAAAAGATCCCAAGCTGTTGGCCCTAATCAAAGCACTTTCTACAAGCACTTATGCAGGAGTGTGATTTAGGCTCAAGGGAGGCATAAAAAGTTGGATCAAGACTTACCAAAATTTAAGGAAGGATGCAAGATTGATGTAAGGGCTCCAAGAAACAAGATAAATAAATAGTTATTTACTTCTGGGTTATTTTCCTTTATTATTGATAATTTCATACCTGTGTGTTGTAGACATTTAAAAAGACATGGCTACAGCCAATTTGGTCCAGTGAGTAAGACATCAGGATAGAAAGCAGGAGGCTGTGAGTTCTGGTCCTGCTTTACCCATTTAAGTCATTTGGATAACCTTGAGCCAGTCACTCTCTCAGCCCAGCCCACCTCACAAAGTTGTTGTTGGGGAAAAATAGGAAGAGGAAGATGTGTTGGATATGTTTAGTACCTCAAGATTTTCCATAAAATAACAAAACTGTCCTTAGTGAATTCTTTTGAGTTCATATGATTCTATGCGAGTTATCTGACCAGAAGTCAAAAATTAATATAAAATGTTGCTTTATTGGAACAAAAGTTTGAACTCTGCCCATGTGAGTTTGATTGTGGAAAATTGTAGTGGTGATACCAAAATATGATTTGCACACTTTATTCTTATTTTTTTGTTTCTGTTATTCTATGTACAGAGTGAACACTATATTGTTAATGGTTTCTGTTTCATATTCTGTATCTAGATAGGGCCTAATGAATAATCAACAATCAATTGTTCTAATATGTTCATGAGAACATATTTGGATTTCTTAAAAGCTAATATTTTGGACTTGATCTGACCCCAAATATAAGCCAGCATTTTCATTGCTTTCTCAGATTGGTTATATAACTGCTCCGGAGGCTCTGAGTGATAAAACTCTATTCCCTTTTTTCCACCGGATGTTCCCCCAAAAAGGAATCCATTACCCAGGAATTATTCAGCTGCTCCTCCATTTCAGGTGGACCTTGATTGGTCTTTTTGCTTCAGACACAGAAAATGGAGAAGACTTCATGAAGAGTTTTACCCCTATGCTTTTAAGCAATGGACTTTGTGTTGTTATATCACAACGATTTTCAGTGACTGGATACACAGCACCCCTCAGAGATGCCCTTTCTAAGTGGAGACAAGTCAATGTCTTTGTTCACTTCATAGAATATGAGTCCTGTTTGGACAGACTTCTTCCTTTCCATTTAACATTTATGCGTTTGCCAGGACCAACTGAAGGGAAAGTCTGGATCAATACAAGTTTTGAGGGTTCAATGACAACGAGCCACAGACTCTTCAAATATGTTCATAGTTTTTTGAGCTTTGCTTTTCTGAGGACAAATAGTTTTGTACGTGGTAGCTCTGACTTCTTTTTCTTTGTAGATCCCCAGTTTAGAGAGCAGTCTTTTCACTGTTCTTTTTCAAAGCACTTTTCTGTCAAAGGCCGGAGAAGATGCACGCAGAATGCACCACTGGTGTGCGTTCAGGAAGAAGAGAATGAGATCTCATTTCCAAAAGTTGACAATATTGAAACTATCATTAAGACTTTGGCACATGTCTTGAAGGCTGCATATTCCTCCAGATCCAGAAGGAGAAGAAAGAAGGAGGGTGAAGAGAGTTTGGAGGCTCTAAGGCTGCAGCCATGGCAGGTATGGGGTACTGAAATGATCCATTAATCTTAGTTCCTTTTGAGAAGGAATTCAAAGGAGAAATGGAACCATATTAATGAACTTATATTAGCAAAGGCCAAGAAATTTTGCCAGTCTAATAATTCAGAGGATAATTTTCTGAAGAGCCTATAGCATGACAGATAAATTTTGATATTAAATATTGCTAATTTCCCTCTGAGCAGGAATCTAAGGGAGAAGAAAGGAAAACATCTCAACTTCTTTGTGTTAAAAAGGCCAATAGGATTGGCCAATGTAATTGCTTGGGGATGAGCACCAGATATATATTTATATAAAACAGTGCTCGTTTTAAAGGATGTATGATTTTTTAAATAAATTCCTATATGCATGGGTTTGTGATTAGCATCATAGAATTTTACCTTTATAAATTTGGAAGGAAACCTTGAGTCAATTTAAACTATCCCCTCCTCTCTGAAGCTAAGTTAAGGCTTTTCTGACTAATGGATGCTCAGTTAAGACAATCACTGGAGACTGATTTTCACCAATTCACTGCCTCCCCTCTAAAAATGCTCCTCTTTTAGAATGCTTTTCTTATCATTCAGCCAGAAGTTCATTTCTTATGACCAAGTTCATTTTACCATATCATAGACAATGAAATAACAGTAAACATATATATAAAGGTTGTGTGTAACATCTTTCAGTTATTGGAAAAGATCTGTATCCCCTCATCTACAACTAAGAGATTATTTTTATTGGAAAGTGTGACCCCAGACTCCTTATTTTCAGCTTCCATAGACCAACATTGCATTATTTTTTTATGTCTTTCCTCAAGGCTAAGAGCAGCTCCTTTGATCTCTTCCTTGGCTTCATTGTTCTTCCCTATACTCAATTCAAGTTTTAAGCAAAATCTTCTCCACATATGGTAGCTACAAGGCTGCCAGATACATGGTTTGGGTACCCCAAAACCAAGACATTAACTCCTGAGACTCTTATGGATGCAAGCAAGTCTATCAGGAAATCATAAATATTCTTCTGGAAATTGTATGTTTTTAAAACAATGTCAAAATAATTTCACTTAAGAATTGGTATGCCTCAGTTTACCCAAGACTCAATCATGATTTATCAATTTTATGATCTTAATAGTGATATAGAAAAAAATAGATCAAGAACCAATACGCATAACTATCCAGTTTTATGAGAAAGATTACAAAGTACAAAATTTCAATTTTTAAGACAACATGTATCCATAATTATCATACTTCCAAGACTATACTTAACTAGGTTCCTTAATATTACATCACAAAATAGTTTGTTAATACTTATCTGAAATGAGTTTAGATCATCAGCATTTATATAATCTATTAAGGAAATATAATGATGTGTGTGAATGATATTTGGTACAGGGAGAAGTGATGCTGCCCAGGGAAGGGGCGTTGGTCCTACCTGATACGGTCCTTCTCTTCAGTGGGAGAGATGATCCATTCCCACCCTAAGCTCAAGGGGGGATCCCGGTCGAACTGGACAATTTTTATGGATATAGAGAGGAACAAGGGCAAACATTATAGCAGAACTTCATAGAATTGGGGGAAAGGGGGTGGCACTGACCCTTATATATTTGCCACTCAGTCATAGATCTACTAAAGGATAGAGTAACCCATATGTAAAATAGATCATCTCTCCCACCGAAGATAAGGATCAGATCAGAGTGGGGAAGCCTGCAGCTGCATAACAGGAGAGAAAGAAACTCAGGAAAGATCCTTCATAAATTTTTCAGGTTGTGAAAAGAGTTGGTGGGAGATTTCGACTTTCAGAATTGCAAGCTTCTCTTGTAGTCTTCTGCTAAAGTTGAATTACCTTTGCTGATCATGTTTCCCATTTGCTTTACCTAAACAAAGATTAGCCTCCAATTTTTTTCTTGACAATTCCATGCTTTATGTACTCACCCTGTTGTTTTCAAATAATTTATGAATAATCACTTTATTTATTTAATTGATTTGTGAACTACTGTAGAATATTTCCTATAATTGACAAATTATGTCAATTACTTATTGACATACACATATACACACATATGTATATGTGCGTGTATACCTATATAAGTCTATATATACAGTATACTATTGACAAATTTTGTTAAACCTTTTTTATTCACTTAAGAAGTAAGTTGTACCATATGTTCTCCTAATTAAAGCATATTTGCAATTAAGATAAGTGTAGAAAAAGGATTCTACGTGAAAAGAATCCAGACAGGATAAGAAACCAACTTTTCTTCTTTTAAAATTCCTTGCTCTTTGCAACAGTTTCATCCATTTCTGGAGAAGAATGAGTTTTATAATTTTTCTAAAGTGAATCTATACTTGGACCAAAATGGAGATTTAGTAGCAGATCTGGACATTGTGATTATGGCCGTTCTCCACAAGAAGGAGATCTTCAAAATGAAACTGGGGATTTTGAAAAGACAGAGATTTATTATTATACAAGATACACTGACATGGTTAAAGTCACACAATAAGGTGGGTGAAATATTGGAAATGTTTCTGTTTTCAAAAGCCTTAAGACCCATTTCAAATGCACTAATCCTAATCACCAAGGTTATTATTTTGGATGCAGACCATGGCCCATTAGTGTCCCCTTTACAATTTAGTATCTCTGTAAGGTCTTGCCTCACCAAACTTTTCAAGAAAACAGGACTCTTGAAACTGCAGTTGTTTCAAAAGGAGCTTCTATTGGAAGGTTTGTGACAACAAGGGATGTAGGCAGGAACTGAAGCTTCTCATTTAAAACCAGCTATTTAAAACAATCCTAACCAAACCTCTTCCACACTACATCCTTGCAGGAAAACAGAAGCTTCATATACAGATCACTCAATTCCTTCCCCCTTCCACCAAAATAACAGCACCTCAGTAGCAATATCTGGGACCTGACAATCTCCATCAAACTAATGAGACGCTTACAAGTGCTGAGGAATGTGTTGCTAATAGCCTCAGATTTCCTTGTACCTTGTCCACATAGCTAAGAAAATAATTCTATTGACCAGTGTCTGGATTCAGATTTGGACTGAATCAAATTAAATGAAATCAAGACTGAATGGACATCATGTTCATCTCCTAGAGAAAGAAGCTTCATATTATTTTTATTTATTTATTAATCAAATTTATATACCGCCCCCTCTCCCTAAGGACTCGGGGTGGTGAACAGCCAATAAAAACCAGGATACAAGATACAAAATACAATTAAAAGTCAGTTAAAATAATTAAATGAAGGCTAATAATTTAAAACAACATTTTAAATTCGGTTTAAGAATTAATTAAAAACAAAACCCACAATTTAAAAACAGATAATTAATAGATAATATAATATAAGATTAATAGATAATATAATATAAGATAATATAAATTTAAATTTTGATTTAAAATTAATTAAACCCTCAGGTATCAGGCCAGGCCGATTCGTTGAAATAAATCTTATCCAAACTGGGAACAGTTGTCTCCCGAAAAGGCAGGTCTACAATTTTAAGCAGCCCAAATCTGGTCAGAATTATTGATGTTGCTCTTTCATCCCACTGGGATAGAGCAATAGGTGGCATGATTGCAGTTCCAATATTTGAGGGGCTGACACAAAGAAGAAGGGGTCAACCTATTTTTCAATGCACCAGTAGGACAGGACAAGAAACAAGGGATGGAAACTAATCAAGGAGAGCAGCAACCTAGAACTAAGAAGAAAAGTTCTAACAGTGAGAATAATTAACCAGTGGAATGCCTTGCCTTCGGAAGTTGTGGGTGCTCCATCACTGGAGGCATTTAAGAGACTGGACAGCCACTTATCTGGAATGGTATAGGATCTCTTGCTTGAGCAGGGATTGAACTAGAAGATCTCCAAGGTCCCTTCCAATTCTGTTATTATATTATGTCCAGATCTTTTGCTCTTCTGAAGGAAGTTGAAAAATTTGAGTTCACATAAAATCTTAAAGATTATTTTGATGTGAAATAAATGTAGAAGATGTCACTTGATGTCATTTAATTGTAAGTTCTTCAATAGGAAAGAACAGGTACCCAGTTAGGACTTAGAAATATTCCATTCTGACACAAAACTCATATTTGTGTTCCACTTGCTGCAGCAAAAGATACCTGCTTATTTGTTTTGTAGGTCATGTTCTAATAACGTGATTTCCATTTCATTTCAGTTCTGGAAACTAGGCCGGAAGTTCTATTTATTACTATTATTTCAAAAGTATAGTAGCAATAGCCATTAAAAGACATAAATATACAAATAAACAAAGAACGTATTCTTCAATGTTGATGGCCCCAATTTCTGCAGAATTTTTTTTCTATCTCAATTTGGAGACTGTTTTGGACATTGTGGCTTTGGTACTTCAAATCAAATCAAATCAAATTTTATTCATCACATGCACAGACATACATAGTACAAAATACAGTGAAATGTGTATGCGACCACTCGCGAGGTAGTAGGGCAAGGAGATAGTATGGACAGGGAGGGAGAATAATTAGGGAGTTGTTGAGAATTTTTATAGTCCTGGGTTTGTTGTGGTTTGGTTTAGGGTCCGTATTGCCTGTGGGAAGTAGCTCCTCCTTAGTCTCTCTGTGTTGGCTTTCAGGGAGTGGAGGCACTTTCCTGACCGCATCATGGTGAACGGTCTGTTGTTGGGGTGGCTGGGGTCCTTCATTATTTTCCTGGCTGTATTTTGGCATCTTCTTTTGTAGATGGAGTGCAGTTCAGGAAGCTTGGTGCAGATGATGCGCTCTGCTATGTGCACCACCTTCTGTAAAGCTTGCCTGTCCTGTATGGTGCTGTTCCCAAACCATATGGTGATGTTGCCCATCAGGATGCTTTCTACTATACAGGAGTAGAAGTTTCAGAGCACTGCTGTGGGCAGTCTGAAGTCTTTCAGTCATCTGAGGTGGTATAGGCATTGTCAGGCTTTTCTCACCACGGTGTTGATGTGTCGGGTCCATGTTAGGTTTTGCGAGATGTGGACACCTAGGTATTTGAAGCAGTCCACTTTGCAATGTTTTATACAGTTCAGTCCAGAAAAAAACATTGCTGATCTTTCTGGTCAGTTAGTTTCCTCATCAGTTTTATTTAATTATAATAAAACTAATAGATTAAAATTAATGCATATTTTAGAATAAATTTTAGCCTAAAATTTAATATCAGCAGATGGTTATCTTTCAAATGGATATATGAAGAATGCATGTTAATATAGCCATGAGAATGCCCTGGTTGTCACTTAAAGCATAAATCTTTTCTCAGTTCATTCATCCAGACTTTATTAAGTAGAAAAGTCCTTTATTGCAATGTCATATGTCAGTGGGAAAAGGAAAGGATTCAATGCAAAATCAGTCAATTCTTGTATCTCATGGAACTGGTTGCAGATTTCACATTTACCTGAGTGAAACCTATAATCTACTTTGCAAAAGTCATGCCTTCCTCCATTTTGCCATGGCTGTCTCACCATGTTCTTTGGCATTCCTTGTTTTCCTGTTTAGTCTATGCCTCAGTCCAAATGTGTGGAAAGTTGTCGTCCTGGATTTGTCAAGCGGGTTAGAGAAGGAGAGCCAGTTTGCTGTTATGACTGCATTCCTTGTCCAGAAGGGACCATCTCCACTCAGAAAGGTGGGTCACACCAAAGAAAAAGACAGATTTTTGTGGAAGTGGATTGAACCAGAGCATTTTCACAAAATTGAATAATAAAAGACATATTGAAGGTCAATTGTTTACTTGTTTACTTTCAAACTGCAGTTTCTTATCTAAAGGGAAGAATACTAAAAAGATTTTGGATTATTTCAATGTGTTCTACATGGCCTTCTCTTTGTGGATCATTGAGATGTTCTCACTGGTCCACAATGAGGTTCTGTGGAGAGTAATGGGTTATTTAATTGCATACGTATTTCCAGTATGCTCCCAGTAGCCAGTCCATATTATTTCCAGGACTATCTTTCTCTGACTAGCTTTCACAACAACCCTAACCCTGTGAATCTATTATATTAAGAAGGGCCATATAACAGGAAATTTGGCAGAAAGATTAATTAATTAATTATTTACCTCTAATATTGTACATTCCTATGAAGGTTCTACATATTATACAAAAAATCATTCAATCCTAGGACTTCTGTCAATTTCATAGATATATAGCTATAATTTAGAAAATGATATTCTTATCTGTTTTCACCCCTGAAGATATTAAGAAATACATCTTGGAAATTGCTGCTGGTATCAGTTGTTGTCAAAAATGTATTTATTGATATGTGAAATTATAGACTATTAAAGAAATGATGTTGTTTTTTTCTTAGATACAGAAAAATGCACTACGTGTCCAAATGATAAATATCCAAATGAGGGCCAAGTCCAATGTATCCTCAAAGTTATAACCTTCCTGTCTTATGAAGAAAATCTGGGCATCATCCTGGTCTCTTTTGCTGTACTCTTGTTCCTCACCACAGGCCTTATTTTAATCATTTTTATCAAATACCTAGAAACTCCCATTGTCAAAGCCAACAACCGGGACCTGTCTTACATCCTCCTGGTCTCCCTCATGCTTTGCTTCTTGTCTCCTTTTCTATTCATTGGTCAACCAAGAAAAGTCACTTGCCTTTTTCGACAAATAGTTTTCAGCATCATCTTCTCAGTTGCCATTTCTTCTCTCTTGGCCAAAACAATCACGGTGGTGTTGGCTTTCCTGGCCACAAAACCGGGAAACCAAGCAAAGAGATGGTTGGGAAAGAGCTTGGCCATCTCCATCGTTCTTTCTTGTTCTACTGTCCAAATTATCATCTGTTCCATCTGGCTGGCAGTTTCTCCCCCATTCCCTGACTCTGACTTCCACTCTCAACCTGGAGAGATCATTCTGCAATGCAATGAAGGGTTTGTTGTCACATTCTATATCACCCTCAGCTACCTGGGCTTCCTGGCTGTCATCTGTTTCACGATGGCTTTCCTGGCCAGAAAACTCCCCGGGGCCTTCAATGAAGCCAAACTTATCACCTTCAGCATGCTGGTCTTCTGCAGTGTCTGGGTGACTTTTGTGCCCACCTACCTGAGCACCAAAGGGAAATACATGGTGGCTGTTCAGGTCTTCTCCATCTTGTCCTCCAGTGCTGGTCTGTTGGGCTGCATCTTCATCCCCAAGTGTTACATTATCATTCTGAGGCCAGACTTGAACACAAAGAAGCAGCTTACGACCAGAAGAAATGTAGAAATGTGAGATAGAGGAAATATCCACTCCCAACACATTTCCAACAGGCCAAGCATAGAAATTATTCCAAGCTTTCCCCCATACACAAGCTGTATGGGGAAATAATTAAAGGGTAGTTGAAAGTAATCTCCCATCCTTGTCCAGTATAATTACAATATGGCTGCTGAGCTCTTTGGAGCAGTCAAATTAGCATATCTGCCCTGTGACATTAGCTTACATGAGGCTTGAAATGCCACACTCCAAATATTTGAAAAGTGATCCTTGTGCAATGGGAATGTTGTTGATATGCTAGAAATATTTTTTGGGTGGGGGTTCTTTCAAAGTTCCATTATTTATCATAGGTTCTCAGCATTTGGGGATCTTTGCACTATTGCACTATTGGATATTTTCAAGTCTACAAGTTTTTTCAATAAAGAACCCATATTGTAATTTCTGGAAGTTTGTTTTAGTTGAATTGGTTTGAGAACCAAAACTAAGAGTATGTCATGCAATCTCATCTTCAGAGTTTCATCCCCATCTTTGATTCCTCCTAATTGGCACCTGCCTGATGATTCACTCAAGAGTTTAGAGAGGTGATGTCTCTCTTTTTGCCATTATCCAAATCATAATGATTTTTTTTTTCAAAAAGACATCTTGGATTGCTTTCAGACATCACACAAATATAGCCATACCATGCTTCCACTTTGATATCATATCAAAGCCTTGTTGACTAATGTCATTGCACTGCAAAATCTTGGGGGGCATAAGTGGCTCTAGAGAAAAAAAAAGAACCTTGAAGGCTATTGAGATAGGCAGGGCTGCAAATGTGAAGGTTTGGTTGGACTCTTTCAGGATTAGGAAACCTCTGGAGCTTCTGTCTTGGAAGAGGGCTTTGGTTTCTTCCACCTTTTCATGTCATTGTGTCTTCAAAGCAAGACTGGAGACTCCATCAGGAATACAAGTCATGCTGCTGCTTCTCTTGCTTCTGCTGCCCAGGAAGTTCTGGCAAGACTCAGAGGCAAATGCATCCTGACCAATGGTGGGATTCAATTGGTTTTACTACCAATTCAGTGGCAAAAGGCTATGGGCATCCTCAACCATTTGAGTCTCAGTTCTACCTTTTCAATGACTTCAGGGTTGACTATGCACCTAGTGCAGCCGGAGTCCAATAAAGGCAGAGTACTCTCTTGGGTCCCTGAAGAGCAGTGATGGGATTCATTTTTTTTACTACCGGTTCTGTGGGCATGGCTTGGTGGGCATGTCTGGGGGTCATGCGACTGGGTGGGCAGTTTCTATAAGCAACAATAAAGATTAGGCTAGAAACAACACCAGAATGTTTATTCCCTGCCTTCCTTACAGGATTAACCCTGGAAAGTGGAAAAAAAAGATTTTGTCCAACAACTGGTTCTCCAAACTGCTTAGAAAATTTACTACTGATTCTAGCAAACCTGCTAGAACCTGCTGAATTTCACCTCTGCCCAAAAGGGCACCACTAGCTCTACAGGAAGGGTTACAGGGGTCACCCACTGACTTACCAGGGGATCATCGTTGCCATCACTGTCAGATATGTGGCCAGCCATCTCATAGAAAATGATTCTGGGCAGTGTACCATAATCCAATAAAAGCATAAATATAAAATTATCTTTATCTGAAATCTTTATAAATAATTATTAAAAATATTGAAAGTATACTTGCAGTCCTAAGGAAGGAAAGCATAGGTGTTGGAATACCATAGTAATATAGCCACCTCATAGTTCACCCATTCCCTGAGGTCCCCAGGCTTGCTAGAATAACCAGGTCTTGAGGGACTTTCAATAGCTCAGGAGTGATGAGGCCCACCTTAGCCTTGAGGGTAGGTGTTTCCACAGCATCCAACTTGTTGTTATACAATATGGCCAAGGGTAGGGCTAGCAGAAGGAGGTCCTTTGTATAAAACCATGTCACCTTGTTGCATCTAGGAACTAGATCTTCTCTCTGGCATCAAATTCAAATTCAAATACAAATTTTATTGGTCACATACACAGTCATACATGGTATGATATACAGTGAAATGCTTATGCAATCGCAAGTAAGTTAGACAAAATGGGAGTGTAAGGTAGGAATAAGTTGGGAAGTGGGGAGTGAGGTAGAATCATGGTTTTGTTATAGTTCTGAGTGTTCTTGTGGTTTCT